>JABASF010002087.1:0-16924 GCA_019776145.1 Harlomillsia oculata
GTCGTAATAAGTCTAATAAGACAAAACTCACCTGTGAGAATCCTTTGGGCCATCAGTGTTCTTGTGCCTTTTGTAGTGGGAAGGTCGGGCTTTGGACGGCCTCTTGGCCGACCTTTTAACAGTGCTTTTTTTGAATGTCTGTAATCGTTAGTTTATTCATCGAGCAGAGATTCTATCAATTAAGATTAAAATGAAAACGCTGGAACAACAAAGGATTTTAGTGTCAGATGTTGACGACGGTGAGTTTAACTCTTGAATTTTGATTTAAGCATGTTAATTACCAGTTAATTATAGATAAAATTATGGTATCTTTGTAGACTTTGAAAGTTGTCATTTTGCATGTTTTTGCAGTATTGGCGAAAGACCTTGTAAATTCATTGATAAAAGAGAAGGCTTCAGTATGGATTTTGACAAATGATTATGATCAATGGCAAAATGTGCGTAAGCAATTTCCATGTGCTGTCGCTCTATTGTTGAATATTCGAAAGGATGGTGATGATACTGTTCGACTTCTTGGGGCACTTCCGGTCATGAGTCACGTTGTCAACTTTGCTGGAGAACCTTTCCGGAAAGCATTTTCACGAACGGCTACATTTTTGAAGTAAAGCTATAATGAATATAGGTTGATTACGTTTATTTTCGTCGATTGTGGTCATCGAATTATGCTGATGCTTGTGTTATTTATTATTATATTGTATGAACTGATTGATTTTGTAGACCTCATGAATTGCCTGAAACCAAGTTCAAAGTGTCAAGTGTCATCAAACACATGTTGGAAGCTGAGCGACCAGGTGTAGTATTCCATGTGACAATGGACAAGCATACTAAAACAGTACCGACAACATTCAAAGATAAGGTGACTTCGACATTTTACGATTCAAGGAAATCATTTAAGCAGCTATTCAAACCCAAATCCCCGAAAAGAACAATGAGCGATTCTTCGTCTGGAGAAACCCGGTTTCCTTTGTTTGCGACTTTGTCTGCACCAGCTGGAAGTGCAAGTGAATCCAGCAATGGGACAAATGCCGGACGCGCAGAAGGATTTCAAGCTTTGTCTCTCAAATTGAAAAGTAACATTACGTCTCATCAACAAAATGGATCTTCCAGTAGTACAGCGACTCACAAATCGTCACAATTGCAAACATTGTCTGAAGAGAATGCCAAATTTACATCAGTGTTGAATAAAGTCATGGCTAAATCCCAATTGAAATGGGACGAAGCACAAGTCTACATTGCTAAACAAGAAAGGAAAAGAGGAGATGCCTTGGCCAAGGAAATTAGCACATTTAAAAAACGTGAGAAAGCGTCCCTTCTTCGTCAAACTGAGGAGGCTAATAAAGTCACAATGTCAAGGTCTGAAGCGTTGTCTTCGGGAACTGCAAATCAAATCGTGGCATCTCGTGAAGCCAGGGTTGAGAAGGAAGTCGCTCGACATGCCGAAAAAATGGTGACTCAAGGAAGAATTCAGCTGGATAAGGAATTGCAAGAGCTTAAGGATCAGGTTGTCCAGCGTCATTATCAGTACACCGTACAAAAACAAATCAAGAAGATGTCCAAGGCTCAAAAGTTAGGCAAATAAACCCTTACAAAACCCCTTTTATGACTCGTCTTTACCTTACTCAATAATCTCTTATCCCCCCTTTGACAAAACAAGAAATCTGACCAACGAATTTTGCGACGTAATCAGTATTTTGTCAATTTGGTTACCAAATTTCAAAGTTACCTGTTCAAAAAGCAACGATCGATGAAAACAAATACAACGACATTTGAACCATGATTCTAATTTTTTTTAGAATGCAATTTATTGAACCTTGTACGGTACTTTCATTATTTCACTACGTTTGGTTTCTATCTTAATTGCTTTTTAATTAAGCACAATATTTAGCTAAATTAATTTCCTAATAATTTTAATTTTAAAATTACACTGGCGATCGTAACCCCTGTTTGACTGGACTACTCCTGATGATTTCATGAGATATTCTTCAGTCGTTGTCTCGTTTTTGGGATCATCATGAATTGATGTTATTGGAATTGTGTTCCAGGTAATTAAACCTTCACAGGCGAACTGTAAAAAAATTCAAAACTTAAGTAAATTCGTAAAATAAAAACATTGTATTTTGTACATCGGTATTGAAAACGGAAACTCTTTTACATTGTTATTCATGACTGTCTCAATCTTGGCATGATACTTGCTCGCTTCTTTCCGACCTCCGAAGAAAGTTACAGAGAAAATAAAATTTTGTTCATCAAACGACCTATTTAAGATGAAAATTTTGTCACCACAGTAGATGATTCCTGGAGGATATTCAATCAACCCTGGACAAGGAACGAAGAAAATGTTAATCATGCCTGAGTCTGGAAGTCTGGAAGGAAATGTATTAGCATTGCATATAATTTGTCTTACCCTCAAGTGCAGAATGTTGCCATTTGACTGAAAAATGGACACAACTTTCAAATCTGGTCTTGAAAATGCGAATGTTATGGTTGGTTTTCAAGTGGTCAATGTACTCTGAGTACCGAATGACTGAACTGATACATGAGTTCTTTGATCCATTTCTACAGATTATGGGACTGTTGCAAAAAAATTCAATTCAAACACATTAATTCATTTTTATACTCATGTTCTATCAAACTTTAAAATTTTCTAAAAAAATCATATTCAGCACTTACTTGAAAGCACAACCTATCAAATGCACTAGTAAATTTTCCTTCTCGACAATTGCGGGACACCCATCCTCGTTATTACAACATCTCACAGAATTTATGGTTGCATGAACTGTCGTGGACCGGGTACAAGACGGAATTCGCCGAGGTGACCTCGAACTCGGAGAACTTAACCTTTCCCCTTCACCTTCGACACTATATAAAAAACCACGAACAATCAGACAGCAAATTCCGCTTGTTATGTAATAAATAAAACCGCCAATTACGGCGTATCCACACAATGAAATCACGGTATCCCACATTGGCCACATTTTCAGACGCTTCTGGACAAGACTGAGCCAAAAGACACCTTTTCTGTACAGTTTCTAGGGTTCGAAGTTCCATGTTCTCAATTCCAGCAAAGTTAAATTCAAATCATGCATTATTTTTGCATTACGCATGGAAATCTGAAGCGTTCGGAAGAATTCTTCCGCTACTCCAGAGTTCAATGACGAGGAGGCAAAGTCCATTTTCAAACCGCCCCTTTAAACTAATTTGGATCCGGATAAATTAACTTTTTCTGTTTTGGGTTTCTTATCTGTCTGGAACTTTCTGACTCACGTTTCCTTATCTGAAATCTATAATAACGGAACAGATAAAGCTTCACAACCAAAACGTTCACGCATCCATTCAATATGTAGACTCGTTGGCTCGTTGACTCATCTATTTGCTACTTTCCACAACGACTTTTGCTTAATTAGCATATTTTCCCTTGTGCGTTTGGCTTCATTGACGATTTCGTTTGGATTGACGTTACAGCTCACACAGCTTAACCTTACTTGCTTTGTGGGACATACATTTTGTGGTTTTTATGTAACTTGTGCCTTTGCCACTGCCTACAAGTTTTTTTTCCTATGGGTTCGTTTATGACAATTTGCATTTGATGACGTAGAACATACAAATGGTAATTAAATACCAGCCTTTTTACACGGTGTGCTTGTGCCATTAAGTCAACTTGGCCTGGCAAAGGTACAAACACCCATCAGTAGCAGTCATTTCACAGCTGGTTCCACAGTGTGGTTTTGGGATTTTGAGAATTTTTGAAAAGAACATTTTTTCATTTTGTGTCCCTGAAAATTCCATACAAAATGGAACCGCCGCTCCTCGGAAAAAGATTTCTGTTTACAGATGTAAAAGGTAGTCATTTTTGGCAATTTTAAAAATTCTTTTTAGCTATAAAAAATTCTCCATTTAATTATTAGTTATGCAAAAATAATTGTAGATACTGGACATTTGCTCCTTCATTTTCTCCTGGAAAAGCAATCTGCAGTTGTTTACGCGTTGGTCCCTGACTTTGAGCAAGTGTCAGTTCTGCAAAATGAGTTTCCTGGTTTGCTCCTTATTGTAATGGATGTGAAGAAGAACTGGGAAAACACGAGGAAAGTTCTAGATGAAGCGTTACCCGAAGTTGACCATGTGATCAACTACGCTGGGTCAAAGTTCATGGAGGAATTTACTAAAAGACGTCATAATTTCTTGTAAATTCATTCATACTGTAGTAGCTTGTGCTCCGAATGCCGTTATGTCAACTAATACTATCATTTGTTTCTGTCTTGCAGGAGTGTTGACATCGACATGGACGAATTGACGTCTGAACGATTGCTGAAGGAGATTAAGACTTACCAGAGGGTGAAATTAATGTTCACGATTCCAGATGAGGTTTGTTAATTGTTGTTCATTTGTTAAATTCCGACTTCCGACTTCGTATAGGAAGAAATGTGAGAAATCCCATTCCCATAATTTCCATTCCTTAATTAATACATCCATCACCCTATAAAAGCTACAATCCAATATCCAAGATAATATGGACGTCATCAATTTGAGCTATCTGGAGCTATCTTAAATATAATTCTTTGATAATTATAATTACATTAGGAATTTCAACCAGTCAGCCTTGAAGCCTCAGAAACTTGCACCGATGGAATGTTCACTTTGCGAACTCCGAAATCGATTTGGAAATCATTCAAAAGGTTTTTAGGTATTGGACGTCCACTTGTTACATCATCGGATCCTCCAAACAAAGAAACGGGTAAATGGAAATAATATATAGATTTATAGATTGGCCGCATGTAAATTATGTTCCACTTATCATTGTTCATTTTCAACTGGACACAATATTATAGTGGACAACATCCTGACACTTCAACTGTCCCAGCTCATGAGAGAAGAAGACTGTAAACTCAGAGCAGCTTTGAACAAAATCCATACCAAAGGAGCTTCCAAGTGGACTTCATCCGTGAAACGTCTTCAGTCCCGTCGCACAAAGGAAATCGAATCCCTCACATTGTCAATTATGAAATGGCAGAAAGAAGAAGAAAAATTGGAGAAAATCAAAATTGAAGAGCAAAATGCTGTTACAATGTCACGAGAAAACTCACTCACTCGGGAAGTGGCTCAGAGAATTGTTGATCTGAGAAACAAGCACGGAGAAAAGAATAATGGAATTAAATTCCAATCAGAGAGAAAGTTCCAGGACGGGAAGGAATCCATTGACAAACGACTAGAGAAAGATCGTGTCACTTCCTGGGAAGATCATTATCATAACATACTCCAGGATCAATTTGATCAATTGAGAAGCATCACGAAGAAGTATAGGAAAAAACGAGCTGCATTACTGTTTAGTTAGGTTCTTATAATTAAAAATGTTTTTGTTTTTATCATTTATCATGACTTTATTAAGGTTTATTGTAACTTTTACATTTCAAACACAAGTTTATTATGTCTCATAAAACTTCTGATTTAATAAAGTTGACGTTTTCAAATTAATTCTGCGTTCTTTCACGACTCATTTTCGGTCTGCAATCTGGAATTGGACCATGACCACCAAATATGTTGACATTGCACAGAACATCTTAATAAAAACCAAAAATAACGATTAAGAACAAGAACAGCTAAATTCGCATAAAATAATGAAACACAGACAGATCCCGTTTGATCATACAGAAGTAATTAGCCTATTGTTCAGTGTCACGTAAATCCCAGAAATGACCGGAGGATCAGCGATCAACTTGGACATCATCATTTGAACCTTAGCTTGCACATGAGTTGACATTCCATTCAACGGAAGTTTCCTGATGACATCAGCCAATTCGTTTGCTGACGTCGTCATACTTTCTGAAGTAGATCCCATTAAAAGCAGCATTTTCGTAAACACAATCAAAGGAGTGATTGTGTAGCCAACAAAACAATAAAAATCTTTAGTGTATCTGAACTTCCCCGTTTCGCCAAACTCAAACTGAACCATGAGCACGAACGAATGGGTCAGCACAGTGATGATAGCAAATCCCAAATCCAAGAGGATCTTGTATCCAAAGATCGAGTTGAATGCTTTCACTTGGTCCATCACAAGGTCAATAAGGTCAAAGCATTTCTCAACAGTAGACTCAGCTAAGGGAAAATTTACCGTTGCCCTTTCATTCCTGCTCTGTTGACTTTTCCCATTGTTGAGTCCTGATAACGACAAGATGGTCTGCAAAGACATCATTTCTTTCCCTTCTTTAGACTTGAGTGAAAAGACCGGGTTTGAGTCTAAAGACTCCAAATAAGGCAGTTCATTAAGATCCAGTGTTGTCGAAGACGTTGACGTCGTGTCACAATCAATGTCACGTTCGGAAAGGAGGAGCAACTCGCTCCTTATGATTTGAAACAATGCTCGGTACACTCTCACGAAGAAAAAGAGCCAAGTGCAATGCTCAACGTGGAAATACGTGAGCCAACAAAACACAGAGCATCCCACTAAAAAGTAAAGTGCGCTCATATCCTTGATTCTCCCAGTGATCGCAAACACAATGAAAGACAGAAAATTAATGAAAAAGATATGAAAAGAGACACAAGTGAAGAAAACCCAAACAGACTTCTTGCTATCTTTCCCCACATTCATCAAGAATGATTCATTTTGAGGAGTTTCAAGATTAACCCCACGGTGAATAAATTTCTCAACGAGACCCACCGTGTCTTTCCAAATGCCCAAAACCCGATGTCCTGTCCAAATACCCGAAATTTTCAGGTAGACAGTTACAAAGATGCTGAGATACGTGTTGAATGTATTTACAAATACTTCCGTGGAGCTAATTCGTCTGAAGGCTGCTCCGATGAAAATATGCTGATCAAAATAGAGCACATCCCATACAATCGATAGGACCAATAAAAAGATGACGTACAAAACTGGACAACTCAATCGACGAAATTGTAATGTGTTACTCACTCTCGAGAATGGTACATAGCCAAGTGCTTGTACAGCATAAATTGGCCAGGATCCCAGTTGTAGAAGATTTTTTTCAATGGTTTCTAAACGCCAAAGCATTTTGGTCGGTGCAAGATTTTTTGTCAACTGAACCTGTCCAAGTCAAACTTGAGAATAAAATTTTCTCCAATGTCGTTTCACAAGCCGAAGCAAGTGGTCACGAAATCATGTTTAAATACCAAAAATAGCAACCGCTGAATTGACACGGGAATCATAAAATTGCATTGGAATATTATTTCAGGCAATTAAGAAATTAAGGGCAGCATGTTTCGTCCTGCCCTGTCATTATCGTAAATGACAATTTGATTAATTGCATTCATGATAATTATTACAGTATAGCTGTATAGCCTCGGGCCTTATATCTTTGGGGTAACGTTGGAATCCGGGCGTTTCTGTGTCACATACAATACACTCATTTAATTCATAGCAGAGTTCACATATACAAAGGACAAAGGATAAGGTTGTTTAAGGATCAGTTTGAAATGACCAGTTGGGACTTAGGGAACAAACTGCCGAGGTTAAGGGTCACACAATCGGAGCATATACTTGGACATTTGGAGACATCATTAGAATTCACGACTTTTCATTTTCATGCACATATTGTAAATAAAACAGTTTTTGTCCTCGTCTCTGTTACGTAAACAAACGTGACGTAAAGTCGTAAAATTTGAGATGTTTGAGCCTTGAGTCAAAGTTACTGACTAGGGAAACTAGGGATAAAGAAATTAGAGCCAGGACGCCCAGAGGATGCTTTTGCTGGCTCGGTTGGTTGCTGAATCTCTTATCTTTTGAAGTGTTCTGTTTCTCACGATGTGATGATCCGACAGAACCGATCGATGCCTACGTGAGGTCAACAAAGGTCAATGAGACTGACGTCACGTCAGCTTCAGCTCCTGAAAATGCGACACATTTCATTGTCTCAAGAGAACACAAGACACAATGTAATAGTCAAGTGCGGCATCGCTGCATGAGCTCGAAGCCCGAAGCTTCACATTGATATTCTTATGAACAAAACCAAGTTTCAGAAGAAGGATTACGTCATGCGAAAGTACGCCACGTCGTCACATCACATACACAATTGCAAAAATCACAATCACACAATACACACAAAGAAGTATTGAGTTTTGATACACAGGCTTTATGCAGAAGAGTGTAAAGTAGACTTGGCAGCATGTCGCGAATGTCGCCATATTTGTCTTGTTAGTTCCTTCCACACTGGTTCGTGGTTCCTCATTCACAGTTTGCAAGGAAAGTTACTATTCTGAAGATTTCGAGTTTTCTTCTGTTGACCTTTAGCGATTGTGAGAACGTGAGACGACATGGATAGAGATAGAAAGGCAAGAATCAAGGCAGTAGTGAGCAGTGGGTTGACCTCAAAATTGGAATCGTTAACTGATTCCGAAAAGCTGGAACTGAAAGGGATTATTGAGCGAATCATGGGTAAATACGTGGGTTTGGCTAAAAGCGACCATGCCAGCGCAGTCACCGAGATTTCCAGGGACGTGATGACCATGATTAACAAGAAATTCCCTAATTTGGTACAAGACTATGTTGACCTGCTCAACATGGAGGAGGTGGACCCTGAAATTCACGCCAAGGTCGTGGCCTTGTTTGGAGAGAGAAAGTATAAGGAATTGTGTGATTTTATTACACCGGGTTTGATTAACAAGATCCCGTCAAAGGATCGAATGTTTTTTCTTGGCCTGTCCTATGATGCGTTTATGCTCCATCGTCAAAGGGAAACTGGGAAAGGGTACCAATTGTCCTTTACTACTTGTCCAGGGAGACAACTTGACCGAATGGAAGAGTACATTAAAGGCGTTGCCATTGCTGATATACCTGGGAAGAACCGAGGGGTGATTGCAACCCGGGATTTTGCCGCTGGAGAAATCATTTCAGCGACTAAAGCAATGTTCCTGTGCAGAAGTGAAACTGATGAGGCCGTGTCCAGGGAGCGTCTCACTCAGGCCATGGTTCAAAATGTCCATGACGTGTTGCAGGAAGACAAGGCTTTAAGGGGTTATTTTTACACTCTTTGGGCTGGCCCGGAATTGGGATACTTGATCTATGACCCGAGTAAGATTTATTTTATAATCCAAATTCGTATGGTACATTATACTACATTAATGCACGTTACTAGGAAAAACATGCGTGTCTTCTGAGCATTTATTTGCAAGCAATGTTTTGTTTTTCTTTTGATTTGTAGATAAGAAATACAAGTTGGAGGTTGACCGAATTGCTGGCATCTGTGAATACAACATGACCTATGTGTCAAAGACTCAGATGGCTGATCAAGTCTCGCATGTTAACCTAGCGGGGATTTGGTACATTCAGGCCTTCCTCAACCATTCTTGTTGGGACTGCAACGCCTGCATTCGAACTTTTGAGGACACCTTGTTCATTCACTCCATTAAGCCAATCAAGAAAGGTGAAGAGGTCACCGTGTCCTACTTGACTTCAAGCATGCCGTGGCCCGCCCGGGATGTGTATCTTAAAACACTTGGTTTCACTTGCTACTGCTCCTTGTGTGAACTTGAACGAGAGGAAATTGGAGTCTTTCATGACGAACGAGAAGAGCTATTACAGCGATTCTGGGAATACTCCAGGTCCAACGCGGCACCTGAGATCATGGAATCCATTGTCTACCGGATTGACCGTCTTCGTGTGGGTGACAAAGCCGAGTTCAACATGTGTCTCATCGATGCCCTGAACGCAATGGCAATGACGTTTCACAAAGCCGCCTATTGTCACAGTATCATCCCATGCCGAAACGAAGAAAAGAAAACCAAACTAGAAATCGAACGGGAAGATTTGGTTTACAAGTACCGAATGCGGGAGATGAAATGTTGGGATCGGTGCTATGCCCTGGCTTTTAAATCACCATTTATCCAAGTTGCAGTTGATGTAGCCATGCAAGCTTTGATGGGTGCCATTCTTTACGACCTCAAATCAACTACTCACCGATACTGGGCCATGCGCTTTCACAAGGCTGNACCAAATGTCACGAAAATCTCTACACTACAGATCAATACATTGACCTATCCTTGTCCACATTCAGGGGATTTTGGTCTCTTGAGGATCTTGAAAATACCCGTAAAGATGTCCGGCTTGTACTCAACCGAATTAGCATCAAATATTAATTCTGATGTTATCATCTTATTACTCCACCCCAGTGTAATTAGGAAAACCTTTGCAAAACAATTCACGTTTACAAGTTAATTAATTTGTTTACTCGTACATTTTAATTTTAATCACTTTTATCACTTAACTTTAATGACTTTATTATGTTAAGAGAGTTCCACTCTTCCACTATCAAGAAGAGACTATCATGAATTTCATGAAACAATGCTAATTAACTATAATTTATAATATTTATAATTATAATTACAGCATGGAATATGAAAGGATGAAACAGAAAGAGTTCAAGTTTACGTTTTAATTTCAACTAACCTTTTAACTATAACTATTCTTCCTATCTAAATGTAAGTAATAAATTAATAGTCCAATCAACTGTGAAACCATACAAAAGAATGATTGTACCACGACGCAAATAAAAGCATTGGGCAATGTTAACTTTACATGGATGTCTGGCGTGTAATACTTTCCTCATGTACGTAGAAGTGATTTGCTGTCTCCAGTTGTCCAGGAGGTCGGAACTCAGCTGATGGATTTGACCCAAGTCGTTAAAGATGACGAGAGATTGGCTGGACAGGAGGAGAACGTATGCCGCTCGAATTGCCAGTTTCCGACTGAATGTGAAGGTTGCATAGCCACTCAGAACTGACATACCGACGAAACCGCTCAAAATGATAGGTAAAAGCCCGTTTCGGAATGAAGAATTGAGCAGGTGGTTCATCATGTAGATTCTGGAATAGATTTTCAGTGACTTTTGACTCAGTTTGTGCGATTTGAGTGATTTGAGCAGTGTTCTCATGCACGTTCCATACACAAAGAAGAATGACATCCAAAGGATCAAACAAGCACAAGCAGAAATGTGATAACTTAACTGAACGATTGTGAGGACAGTCAAATAAACATAGTAATGCCGTTTCACTTCTTCGGGGGATATGGGGAAATTCGGATCCGTGAGGAGTGACGTCATATAAGTCATGGATGGCTTACGCGTCATGTTCAGAAGATTTTGAATGACATTCGCCGCAACAGCACAAGAATACAATTTTTAGTGTAGTTTCACATCCGGTTTTCTTCGGGAGGTAAAGTGTCCCTTTTGAAATGACCTGGTTGAGTTGGGTGACCTTTAAAAACGCGCTGAGGAGGTTTGGAAAATGGTTCCACGAGTAGAATACACTGACTATCATTCCATAGCAAAAACATGTGACGAATTCGATGAAGATGCATATAAAAACCCGGGCTACCACAGGTTTCGGTTTGTTCAGTTCCTGTACAAGCCGTCCCAGTATGTATAATTGCTGAAGGAACACTCCCATAAAAGGAATCACCCAAAGGATTTTTCGCAAAGGACTCTTGTTGAAAGCGATTTGACCATTTTTCAGAAACTTTACTGGATACAAACCTATGTACCTGGCAAAAGCGAAGGAAAACCGGAAATAACGCTGACACTCTTTAGAAAGCATGTTCCAAAATTTTGAAACAAGCTCAGTACTGAAATGACCATAACCTTTCACACATTCACGAACCAATTGAACTCCAAAAGGCACCCGTTGTTTTCTATTGTTAGCTCCTCAAATGAATTTGTCATACCCGATGAATTTGTCATACCCGATGAGCGGATAAAGTCGACTGGCAATTTTGAAGCCATTTTGATTCATGTATCGATTTTCATTCTAAGCGTCGTTTTGTGTTCAAAATTTATCCGCGTAGTAGTCCTTCCCAAGAAACTCAATTACTGTTGTGTATTGATTTTAACTTCGACCTTGGCTATTAGTAGAGTATTAGACATCCATTTCTTCAAAATGATGCAGTTACATTTCAATTTTTAACGACTTATTATACTTGACAATCCCATGCTCATTTTGTTTGTCGGACTGAAAAAAACCGACACAAAACATACCGAAATTAATGACTACTTCAATAAGTGGCCCGGCCTGTGTGATTAATGATTAATGATGATTAACCGGTTGATGAATGAGGAATGGCATCGTTACAATTTTAACATGTCGCTTTTTTCAACTACCGCAGTTTGCTCCTGCTCTTGTACCGAAATAGTAAAAGTAGAAACTTTTCCCTTTGAACATTAGGCGACAATGTTACAATTTACAATGCTCGTATTTAAAATGCCACACTAAAAACAAAAGGTCCCAGTCGCAGTCCCAAGTACAACAATGATCATATTTATCATGACTAAATGCTAATGCGACTCAGCACAAACGCCATTAGCATCTTGAACCTGTTTAGTGAATGTGACTATTGTAATTATGGTATAGAGATCACTTTATAAGAGGAAAATAGAGTATATCCCTCGGTAATTTCAGCTGAGCACATTCCATTGTGTGTCAATCATTCACTCAACTTTTATCGTCTTTATCGCATTTGGAATATAGGGAATTCTTAGTTAAATTCGGGTCATACGCGTGTCTGCATTTGCACTTGATTTCGTACCATGCAAACTTGCAGATTAATCTAAAATCATACAAGCCCACACATAATGCGGAACAATAAATGTGTGGTTTGATGTGCTTTGGAGCGAGGACGATTTTCCATTTTTTAAAAGATTGAATTTGATTTTGAAAGTACTGTTTTGCTGAAATGACGTCATCGGACATTTTAGCAGCTCCAAGTAAGACGAAAGTCGTACTGTCGTGAACTCCACCATTTAGTCATTTATCTTTGTTATTAGTTGAACATTTTAAAATTGTATTGTTTTTTTTTTAAATCAGGTGGCTGGGGATGCCGACACACAATGGCAATCCTGACGTTTTTCGGATCCATAGTGTCCTACTCCCTCCGAATTAACTTGTCCATGGCAATTGTCGCAATGGTAGGGAACGCGCATAAAAACAAGGACAATTCGACATTGGAAGTGTGTTCCCATCTCGTCAAAGACGATGCGGGTAGGAAAGAAGTCCAAGGGGAGTTTTCATGGAATGGAGAAGACCAAGGGATTATTCTCGGAGCGTTCTTCTGGGGATATGTCATAACGCAAATACCCGGTGGAGCCATAGCTGAGAAATTCGGGGCCAAGTGGGTATTTGGAGGCGGGATTTTGGTTGCTGCTGTCTTTGCTCTTTTGACTCCTCTCGCTGCTCGATGGGGTATGATCCCTTTGATCCTAGTCAGGGTCATTCAAGGGTTGGGTGAAGGGGTCACTCCACCTGCGACCCATGCTTTACTAGCTCAGTGGTCTCCGCCGTATGAGAGGAGCAAACTTGGAGCGTTTGTCTACGCTGGGAATCAAGGTGGAACTATGATTGCGATGATTGTCAGTGGATTAATCATTAATGCCGATTTCCTTGGAGGTTGGCCCGGGGTCTTCTACACTTTCGGAACACTTGGTGTCCTCTGGTTCGGTTTTTGGTGTTTCTTCGTATTCAATAAACCAGCGGATCATCCCAGGATTTCCGCGGAAGAATTGTTGTACATTGAAAGTTCCCTTGGTGGACAGAAATCAAGAGTAACTAACTGTCGCAATTTAATTAATTCATTGACCAATCTAGGATCTAATTACTCACGTTTCATTCGTTCTTAGGAAAACATTCCTACGCCTTGGAAAGAAGTTTTCACTTCCGCTCCATTCTGGGCTATCATGATTGCACAAACGGGAAACGGATGGGGATTGTACACACTTCTGACTGAATTACCCACTTTTATGAGCAGCGTGCTTCGCTATGATATGAAAGCCGTATGTTAATTAACACTAAGCCATTAAATTATAAGAGTCTGGATAGATTGATAGATTTTTAACATCTTGGTGGATTTGTTATAGTTCAGACCAGACTTTCAGGCGAATGAATTATAGATAATGCATAATTGACCATTTACAGAACAGTTACCTTTCCGCAATGCCTTACTTCTGCATGCTCATTTCGGGGCTGGTTGTGAGTCAACTCGGTGATTTCCTTCGTGTCCGAAAAATTCTCACGACTACCGCAACCAGGAAAGTTTTCAATACAATCGGGCATTGGGGACCAGCATTTGCCCTCGTTGGAGCCGCATATTCCGGTTGCGACAGAGCAGCTGCCGTAGCATTGTTGACGATTGCTGTCGCCTGCAGTGGAACTGTCGGAGCATCGTATCAGGTCAATCATATTGACATTGCTCCAAATCACGCCGGGGTCCTTATGGGAATTGCCAATTCTGTGGCCAACCTTGCTGGAATTGCTGCTCCGTACGTGGCTGGAGTCATCATTAAAGATGAAGTATGAAAGCATAAGAAAAAATGCATTTTGATCAATTCATTCGTAATTTATTGAAGAACGATGACTTAATTTTGACCTGTTTGCTTTCCAGGGAAGTCTGGATAACTGGAAATTAGTTTTCTTTATTTCTGCTGGAGTATATTTTATCGATAATCTCATTTATCTCATTTTCGCGAGTGGGAATGTCCAAGCTTGGAATTCGCCTGACGCTAACAAAGAGAATGCGAATGCGAACGGCGATGAACTGGCTATGGCTATGAAATGAAACTTACTAAATAATTAAAGATGTTATATATTTCCTAACTCTTCTGTAATGTAGATTTTGTCGTTATAAGATGCCTCTATTGTATTTGTATTATGTGACGTCATAAATAAAGTTAATTTAGTTAATTTATAGTTATTTCTCCGATAGATGCTACTTAGTAATTAGTAATTAGGTAATAATTCCAATAATTACATGTTATATGCCCTCCTTTTTTATGTGTGCACAGTGAACAATGTAATTAGCAACTTGACATTGACATTGGACATCGATAAAGAAGATTCCATTTATCTCCCACATCGACAGTTTGTATCTGGAGGACAACATTGTCGACATGTTTTCGTCAACTTCTCTACAATGGCTGGGACGAATACTTCGATTTTTGTATTGTTTCGGGTCCCTTCGAATAACATGGGACAAAATCAATCAGAAAGTCAAAGTTCCCAACTCCCGTTTGCAAACTTGCTTCTTTTCCCTGATAATCTTGCAGACGCTTTTATACGGGGTTTACATTTGGACACGCTTTGTTCTGGAAACTCAACTTACCCAATTGAATCATCACACCCTCAACAATCCTTTTTAATTACACGATCGGCTACATTTTGACATGTGCTGTGCTGTACAACTATACTTTCAAAAGTGAGGACATGGCTTACATTCTGAATCAATTGATTAAAGTGAACAAGCTTTTAACCTCGGAAATGCGAGATGTCAAAATCCCGAAATCCATCCCATTTCTAATGACGATTTACAGTTACGTTTGCATTTCTTTTTCTTTGTCCGTGTCCGTTTTATTCATTTTGATGGCCGAGAAGAAGTTTTTCATATACTGTCTATTTTCTTCTGAATTGAGGGTGTGATGATTCAATTGGGTAAGTTGAGTTTCCAGAACAAAGCGTGTCCAAATGTAAACCCCGTATAAAAGCGTCTGCAAGATTATCAGGGAAAAGAAGCAAGTTTGCAAACGGGACCGAGAAGAAGTTTTTCATATACTGTCTATTTTCTTCTGAATTGAGGGGGAACTGGGGTTTTTTCGGGTTCATGACCTTGGTTCATTTGATGGTGACATTTTGGTATTTGTCTTCAGGGGTTTGGTTTTGTTTTTATTTCCATTTGTTCATGCACGTCGCTTCCTTCTGGACAAGAACACTTTGGTATGAAATGAAATCGCAAGCAGGAGAAATAATAGTTTTACAACTTTGAATTTGACCAATTTTATTAATTAAACAAATTAAAAATTAATTTATAGCACGACGTCCCAACAATCCATCAAGGACCAACTCCACATCTACAGAATCCTCCACTTGCTCACAACTTATTTTAACTATAGTGTCAAATCCATGATCATCCCACTTGTTTTCACAACCACAGCTTTGTTCACAACAATGGGAACTTTTGGGTCAATCCGATTCTCCTCCGTGATGACCTGGAAGCAATACTTCATTTTCCCTATTTTGGCCGTGAACTGTAGTCTCTTTTCACTCTTCCTCCTCATCGAAGGGGCTGGATTGTCCAAAGCGTCTGGACATTTCCTAAGCATTCTTCGAAATCAGAGTACTTCGAAATCTAGTTCTAGCATCCGAAAGGAAATACGGAGTTTGCATTCCTTCGGTGTGAAACTAGGTCCGCTCCGAAGAATTCGTCACTTAACGGTTTTTATGTTCATCATGACGGTCACGAATAACACAATGTCCACATTGGTCGCTTTTCCGTCAAATTAAAAGTGCTTAAGTTAAACGACGGAAATTATTTAGATGGAAATGTAATGAAAGTGAATTTATTTATTAGCATGGAAAAGGTGTGAGAGTAGGAATTTATTCATAAATCTATGATGAAAGGGTGAAGTTGATTGTTCGTCTATAAGCTTTTTATTAATAGCCATAGCTAATTAATGTGATCAACGCTTATCGACCTAATATTGACATTTCTTCTGAAGAACGTGAGTCGATATTGACGTCTTGTGACATGTGACTGTCACCACCAAATTGGAACAAAAATGTCTCACCGCTCACCGAACAAGTCGCTTTTACGGTCGATCCGTCGCAAAAACTGTATTTGAATGTCCACAATGGACACAAGGAACTTTGATGACGTAGGGGCCCCCTTAACAAAAATGAATACAGTTTATCCATTTCTAACAGCATTTCTAATGACATTATTGAATTAAAAACATCCTGATTTTGGTACCTGGATCCGAGGACACATCCGTCCCAGTTCCAGTTGTATCTGAAATCGACCTTGCGTCAATGTTGACCCTGATGAGTGGACGATCTCTAGTAGAATCCGTACTCGGTTGGGTCGTCCCAGTCACAATGCCAGTCGAAGGTGACGGCGGGTTTAAATACTCATCCTGGACAAACGAAAATCATTTCTAATATT
>JABASF010002088.1:0-16908 GCA_019776145.1 Harlomillsia oculata
GAATGTCTTCTAATGTGAAGTGCGGGTGAAAAACAATTTCGATTTGGACTTTGGTTCAACCAACTTGTAGATGAGGGTTCTCTCAAATATGGTGATCCAGGAGCTACAGCTACCTATAAATGTAAAAATGAATCCAGTGAAGAATTGTGTCATAAAAGTATGATGACTGAAAGAATGAAAGCATTAAAATAGTACTCAAATTGCGAAAATTTTGTAGCTCGTTGAAATGCTACTGTAAACCCATACCATTGTCTCACACAGATGAACGCGCTCTTCAAAAACAATTCTTTAAAGGTTACGTTTTAACTACATCAACAGCCGTTGTTTGTACTATCAAATTACTCTAGCGACAACCTGAAATTCGCCTTCATCAAAAAAGTCGACATCATCATGGGATGCTTTACGGAAAATAAAAGTGAAAGCCCTTGAGAAAAGTCGTTTGGTGTACAACGGCCGTCATAAAAGTGTAGTCTAAACACTTTTTTCAATTAGGTTCAAAAGCCTTCTTCTTCTACAACTTCCAAACGAATGAACTAAACAAATTGCACTAGGAATACAACTTTTTACAACAAACTGCCATTTACCACCAGCGATAGAGGAACTACTAACTTTTCTTCTTTTTTCAGTTTTTATGGCTAAACCTTTGACTTTTTTATGAATTTAAATAAAATTTTTAATTGTAGAGAACCAAATGGGAATACCATTAAAACATTCATACCTCTAAAGATTTGAGCACTCGGATGAGCGTCGATTCTACTGACATCGCGATCACAGGGGGAAACCCGCCCCCTCCACTGTGTGGATGACCCAAGACAGGGGGAGGTGTGGAACATGTCCATGTAATAAAAAGATCTTCATTTCCTAGCGTACCACTTGTTACAGTTGATTCATCTTAAAACATAAATATTAAGTTCATAAACATTCATGCATTGTCCAATGATGAATCTTTGTCAATCTCAACAAGTGACTCTGAGGTGACTTTTGTTAAATTATTACGAGCTATTTGACATATCAAACATCCTACATTTACAATGAGGACACTGCCAAGTCAATTGACAACAATTACCTGTAGTGATGAGATCAAAGACAGAAACTCGAAGGGCTGAACGGTGATGAAGACCCAAATACACGAGGAGACGAGCGGCATGGTGTTTCACGTAGCGAGCAAATAAAGTCGTATGATTTGTGTAGAAGAATTCGTCCGCAGGCAGGAGGAGCGGCGGTAGAGCATCCGCCACTCCGGCATCCAGTAATGATTTGTGGTGTGCTGGATCTAAGGCCAGTGTCGCCAGGATTTGTAGCACCAAGCACAGTAATTGCTTCAAATCAAATCAACAATACAAATATTTAGCTTGGAGTATAGAAACATTCAAATGGTTCTTTTATTACGAGACAAAGCACTTTGAGTATGCACTTCTTTCTTCTTATCTAAATTATACAACAACACCAACTTGCAAAGATTTGCATAATATGAACTAAACTCAAAACTATACAAAGACAAACACGTTTAGTGCAGTTCATCATACTCGCAGCGTGAGATTCATCAGAATGATTAGTCGTTTGTGTGTTTTTCTTCATGAGAAATCCAATTAAATGATGTGAGCCTAAAGATTATGTGAAGAGTACTAATTCTCTTATGTGAGACTGGATTATGATCAGTGGTGTCTGCGGTCGGCTCGGAACTTACATGGGGTGATGAGAAACTCTTCTATCTCTGCTTAGTGTGCGTATTAAGCACAGGTTGAAAGCTTGCACATGAAACTTTATTCATTCCGTGAATCCGTGAACCATCGTTTCATATCCTCACTCCAATGGTACAGTACTAAAGGCTATTAAAGGCTCGTCGTGTCGCACGCACACAAGGGATCGTAAAGAATCCGTTGCCGCAGGATGTTTGCATTGTCAACTTGGAGATTTGCTTTTACGTTTACTGTTTGACAAAACGATAGCTTTCAGCGATGAAAGTGAAAAATGTGACAGTGTCAGTGTCAAATGCAAAAAGCCAGCTGAACGATGGACCGTTTACGACTCAATCTCATACGTAGCCTTTCTGTACGGAATACTACTTTGGATTTGGATGAATGTATTACTATATCGTATGTTACTTTCGTACAAATAATGGAAGCAACTTAGAAAGCATAGGTATTATAATAATATAATACGAGTTTTCGTTTATGTAAATGGTTTGATGTGTACACAGTAAAATTTTAGCTGTTTTATTAATTTAACAGAAAAGATTGCATAAATAACGAGTATAATGAGTTTATGTGTACTTACAGGGTCGTGAGTAGCATCGAGTGCAGCAATGAAGATTCGGAGCGGTGCGTCACTCACCAAGGATTTCTGGACGGCGGGAGCGTGCACAAGGAAGACTAGAAGTCGGGCACTCAGCAATTGCAAACAATGGGCACTGCAAGTCCTCCTCCTATGAGATACGAAAGAGAAACTGAGAGTTTATAGGGTTGAGAGAAGGCTTCCTGCGGTCTACATCCGTTGTTGTCACGGCATAAATCACGAGTCAAATGTCGGTTGATTATCCAAAGCGAGAGAAAGAGCGAGAACAAGAGGAATTGCAGTAGTAAAAGAAAGTTGAGTTTGCACAAACTTTCTCCTCTCGAAGAATCCGATTGCCCCGAGATTATCAGTGCTCATTACACAGAGTTCACAGAAGTGGAAGTGATTCCTAATGACTACTATGTACTCAACTTGCGAGTATGTGAAACGTAACCCTAGAGTTACATGTGCCAATGTGGCACAAAACACTGTCACAATCTACTAAACTCTCAGTCTGCTAGCAATGCACAATGTCTTCCAAAACTTCTTGAATGTATTACATAGACAAGGTGAGCAATGCGGTGTCACCCACATGACACGAGCTCGCACGATGACTTTCGTTCTCCTGTAAGCCTTATTTGACTTTGTGGAGAAAAACCAAGAAAATGAAACAAAAACCTGGACTCTCTCCATTATTCACCAAGACGGAAGATCGAGGAATCAATCTTGATTTAGTCTCGCATAAAAGTTCGAACAACACTATGTTCAGAACCCCTTTTCCCTTTCCAGAAAACCCTAAACCCATTGGATGAATTAAGATTATCGTAATCGTAATGTAATAACATCCCGGCTACGACTTCCTATAGTCTGTAAATACTCATTCTTCTCCGAGTGACTACCGACAGGAAAAATGGGTTCAAGCCCCAATTAACTATACATATATTCCAAGATCGTTATCCTTCAATCTCAATGATTACAATACATTACCTCAAACCATTGTTAGGAAATAACTTTCGAAATTTTTTGTATCAACTTGTTGATGATTTTCATACAATCCTTCGTAAAAAAAACTTGATATTATTTTACCTTACGGAAGGAGTGCAGATTTGACGAGAACCAATTGTCCGTTTATACAGCGTCACTGCATTATGTAAAATGTTCACCACGGCTCCAACAGCTGGTTCCAAAATATCTGACAAAGAAATGGACAATTTTTCATAAATCCATAATCAAATAAACCATTCGTTCCAAATATTACAATTTTTCGCGTTTGATCCATTTTAAGGGAATATAGTAGCGTCATAAAATATTTGGAACATGATTGTGAACACCATAGAATTGACTGTGTTGCATGCAGTCGTGCAGTGCAGAAGAATGTATGTCGAAGGGAAATGTCATGATTGGACTAACATAGTTCAGTTTGTTTAAACTCGTTTCTGTTCAAAGAAACAGTAGCTCAAACAGTGAGGAGGAATAGTAAACAGTTTCCTACGTTGAAGTGTGTAGTAAACATAACAAAAGAGCCATTACTTGTGTCGTGCTAAAAATAAAGGGAAAAAGCTTTAGCATAAAAAAGCCTTTTGGAAGTTTCGTTCCGGTTTATATGTACTACATATATATAGCAGTTGATTGAATTGGTTGTTTTAAACTTCACCATATTTCTACTCAAATTCTATATACTCGATAGTATTATAATAAATTTTCTTGTCGAAAGGAGCAATTTTGATACGGAAATGGGACGTGTTATTTAATAAGACACTTTCAAGTTACAGCATTAAAATGGATTCTCGAAAAGATGAAAGCAAAACTTTTCTTAGTTGCCTTGTCTAACCCTTGCCATCCGATAAGGGGATTTAATGGTGACGAATGATTAGAGGATACACTGATTAATTTCCCTATATACTAAGACAACGTTTGATGACACTCTGCTACTTACGGCTGAAAGTACTATTTATAGTAAAGTATTGCATCTTAAATCCCAAAACACAATTAAGGACGTCTCATTTTCTCTATGTTTATTACACTGTGAACGCAAGAAAAACAACAAAGACTCGCCGACTGGGGCGCTTTGAAGACAAAAGTCTTTTTGAAAAATACCCAGTTTTCTCCGAAACAAAAATAATTGTTTTCAGTTGGCTATTTTGCAATACAAGGAAAATGAGTTACCGCTGGCGCTCGATGCTAATTACCGAAGGGGCGATAAATATATAATGATGGTTTGGAATATGGATAGCACATCATGGATGGGAAAATTTTGACTCATCAAGATTGGGCATTGTAGACATTGAGAATTGAAAGTGTCCTGTTTGCTGTTTACTGGTGCTTTTATAATTCTGCAATAAGACGGCGCTATGGAAAGTGAACGAGAAGTCAAAGTGTAGGAGGAGGACAGAGGACAAAAAGGATGAAACTCACTCGGTAAATGTGTTAGTGTAAAGTGTGTTCGTATGCTGTCATGCTCATCAGTACACGCGACTCGACTTCGGACGACTTTGAAACAGATTGTCAATGAAGAGAGGGCAAAAAGATAGGAACGTGTTAACGTTGAATAAGAAACGGAAAGTGGAGATTCAATGTATTTCAAATTTGAAGGTTTTTTTTGCACACACTCTTACTCTCGCTCTCTTTTGCTTGGTTCCATCGTGTGAATGAAGACGATAAGAGAAACGAGATGAAAACTAGGGAAAGAATCTTTCATTCTTTCAGCTGAATGGGAGAGACATGGTGCAATAGAGGCGAGTGTTGTGTTTCTCCACGGAATTCTCTGGATGCACGTCGTCGTCTGGGTCTCTTGATCCTGAGTTGCTGAGCCATTCAATTCCTTCCGTCCTTGAGTTACTTCACACTTCCCGGTTCAAAGACGGGACCCAAAGACACGGATAGGGAGAAAAGGGCGAAGATGAAGTAGAGAAAGGACGAAGACAAGAAAAAGGAATGCGCTTTAATAGTATAGTCAGAAAGAACCCGACGTGCTCTTCTTCTCCTTGGCTCCATAGTTTTTGTTTTGTGGCAGTAAAACGAAGGACAAAGGAACGATGCTAACGTATGAAAACTCTGGGTTATGTCGCCTGTCGTCCTCCTTCCTAGCCTCATACTATTTAGTACTAAAGGCTTTGTCGCTTTCTCAAAAAAAGGATTCACGGTGCGGTACTCTTTAGAAAAGACACTTTTCCCAGAATTGCATGACCGGAGCTTGAGCTTGTGTGTATAGCTTTTTTTTGGAGACTCTTAAAAACGCCGGTGCCCGACGAAGCGACAGCATGTCCTTCATCTCCATGCGTACCCAAAGACCCGAAGTAGGAAAAAAGTAAGTAATCGCATAAAAAGGAGAAATAGGAATGTTATACGTCGTGCCCTGAGATGAGAGAGCGACATTGACAGAATCAAACTCATGCTTATTACGACTTTGTATAAGGTACACGATGTATTGGCTAGTGCACACAGCAAACGTGCTACTTGTATTCGTATAGAATAGTATACAGCTTTCCAGATTTTCTAAGGCTTGAAGCATTCTGTCCGCCCGCGGAGTTTTGTGTTAAAGGAAACCCGACTTCATTTGCATGTCGTCTTTACATTCTTGATGACATTCTTTGAAAAGGAATCACCGCGTGCCCCGCTTTCTTCTGTGAATCTTCCACAAGACACTTTTAATCCGGCTTTGTGTTGTCCTGTCCTGTCCATGACTCCACTTCGTCTTACTCCCATTTCCCTCTGTGTTCTGTCGCTCTTTCTTCCACTCGTCACTCACTGATTCAAATTGCACGATGGACTTTCCTTGTTGCCTTTCACTCTCCTTCCTTCCTTCTATGGACTTCTTTTCCTATTCTCTACCTTGACTAATCACTAATCTTTTTTTCTCGATATACACCAAAAAAGGAACACAGAAGGGAAACGCATTCTTTTAAGTCCTTTCCAATTAGCAGAGAGGCTTTTCCATTGTCCACTTTCTCTTCATGTCGCTTCACCAAACTTTCCAACTGGGATTCACTCTTTCTTGTATTAATGTGTCTATTCTCTGAGAGAGATTCACCTCATCCTCGTTTTCCTTCTCCACACAAGCAAAAGCATGTGAAGGATTCCTTTAATTTGAGTCACTTTTCCTCCTTAGGACACAACATTGCCAGCAACTCAAGAACGTTTTCTGCTCTTTAGGTCGTCAACCATCATCCTTCGTTATCAATGGCGTTGAGTTGGCGTGCAAAAAATAATAACGTAGCTATATCTATATTTTTTATTACAGGAACGTAACACACAGAACAGCACACATACTCACAGAACCAACACCTGCTACATGATCCAACCATAGTCTGTCTCTCTGTAGTCCTTGAAAGTGTTTTTCAACATTCATGATACATCATCCATTTTAGTTCATGAAGATGGATGGCAAAGTCTATTTTGCCACATGATGAAGGGCTGGAGGAGCTTCAATGACAGTTGTCACGTTGCGCGACACACTGACGTTTGATTTGTCTTGTATATCGACATACCAGTAGTGACGAAGAAAGGTGTCACACCACCACAACGAAAATGACAGCATTCAAAAAATCAACCTATCGTCTTCCTTCCATTTACCTTCTTAGAAATTTCAATCGAAGGTGCTACTGACAATGGAAGAGTCAGCCAACCTCTGAAAATATGAATGCCTAAAGTATATACCGTCCTGGAATTAGAAACAATGGCCAAAAATGGCACAGACGCTTTTTTTCAGGAAAACCTGAAATTGGAACTGAGATCCGGGAATAAAAATAGCCGTTTAGGTAATCAAAAAATGTTCTAGTTGTAGCTATTTAGCAGTGGAATTCAAGCCATAAATGTATACTGTAGTAGTTAGTAGTACACGGTGCAATCTGAGCTGTTATAGTGTTGTATAATAGTAGTAGTAAGTATTAGAAGGTACAATATTGTGAAGGAAGCAGTGCAGAATCATCGATTTGAAATGGAGCATTGGAAAGTGGGTCGTTGTTCGTAAGGGCAAAGCCAAAATTGGTGAATGTGTGGCTTTTGTATATGGGTGATAAAGGGAAGGAGTACTGGTTTAGGAGAATGTGGATGCTGAGAGTGAGTGCCTAAAGGTAAAAGCACAGGAGGGAAAACAAGAGAATGAAGGCTTAGACAAGCTTGAGACTTGAGACTCACCCAAAAGATCTCGTCCAGAGTTGATAGCGGGGCATTTGGAAGCAGTCTCCTTGGACTTACTCTTCTGCAATGGGCCTTTAGGTTTGAAAGCGGTAGTTGGTGGAGGAATAGCGGCGGTGGTGGTGGTGGACACAGAACCCCCGCGTTGTCCTAGACCTCCTCCTCCTCCTTGCGTTGGATTAGACGGGTTATTACTCGCAGCTGGTTTCTCGCCATCAATTTCTCGACTAGACCGCAAAAGCAAAAGAAAGGCATACACACACACAGAACGTTATTGCATTTCCAGATGAAAGTACGCTGAATTGATTCCACACTTTCTCCTTCGGCTCCGCATGAGCCTCCCGATCAGTTGCGAGTTTCTTACCTCTTTTCTCTGTCTCTATTGCAAGCAATCCCTTCACCTTTTTCGGCCTTAAGTGTATGTGCATTACCGAACCTTCCATATCCATCCTACTATGGCACAGGCTCACTTTCAATCAGACGTGCATCTCTGACTCCTTTTACTCTTGGTTTAGTGCACCCAAAACTACTCACATTCTCTCAAATGTCATGTCTCTATATGAAACGCGCCATGGCCATGGAGGTGTAACATGACCGGGCCTCTTTCTACGTGTCATGCCATGGCCTGATTTCTTTCTCTCCGTACGGTGGTCGTACTCCGTACCTCACCTACGTATTCTTTCCTTTCACCCTTCGCCTTCCTCCTCAAGCCTGGATCTGGATCTGGATCGAGTACTTCTTCTTGTCTGCTTCAACCTATTATTTATATTCCTACTTTTTGTGTCTTCGTACTAGAATTCTCTTAACACGCCTATTCCAATAGTGCTCTCCTCTCCCAAACTCAGCAAGGAAAGAAAAGGTACTGCTACACCAACTCGCTTTCTCTCTCCTCTCCTCCTAAAACCCTGTCCAAAGAGCTACTCAACCAGCTCTGGGTGGAAGCATGATCGTGATCGTGACTGGAGACGAAAGGAGATTCACATCCGGGACTCGAATCCGCCTTGCATTCTTATGCTGTCGTATATTTAGTTTACAAGACAGTCGATCCTGAGGAAATTTATTGTTCTCCTCTTGTCACAAGATATAGTTCCACCGCCGTTTACATCTCTATCGTCTTTCTTCATTCAACCGTCACATTAGCCTTCAAAACCTTAAGGTTTGCATTACTCCAATTTCTCAAGAGGATCTGTTATGCTATGCCAAATACTAATTTCCTTCAAACAATCTCAGCCACTATGCTGTGTTTGCATTTCTCCAGCTTAAGCCATTACAATCAAATTTCTGAAAAATCAATTTCTGGGGGGAATCTTCGCAAAGAATGTACCTTCTGCATCATATGATATTGTCGTGTGTATTACAGAAATGTGTCGAAAAAATATGTTACCTTCCCGTACTGAGTCGATGAACGATGTTAACGTCAACAATTTTATTGAGAGCCACCATCGCGGTGTATTGTAAAGGATGCGGTCCCGTAGCAAAGAGTAAACATGCCTTGGTAAGCACACACAACACGTCGGACAGGAAGCGTTTGGGATCATCTCGTTTGTGATGGCACTGCACAGCGACCTGAATATAAAAGGAAAAAACAAAGAATTGCCTTTAGTGTTTTTAAGTCTGTAAAGGGAAGCAGCATTACTTTTTTGGGGGGAATTGCAATTCCATGCGACATGAGGACAAGGACTACAAAGTTGGGTTTGAAATGTTATGGTGTCATGATTAATTTAAAAGTGTAAAAAACAAAGTGATTACCGAAAGGAGAGTATGGATCAATCCCGTCAAACATTGATGAGGGTCATTGGGAACATCGGTCGCCGGTGGTACTTGCTGAAAACGCCTGAGAAGTGACTGGCTATGCAGCACTAATCCATTGAGGACTTCGTCTAGGCACTCTTCATTCTGAGCCACGGACTTGAGTGTAAGGAGACAGCGTGCCAACTCGGACCACTCTAATTTTCCCAGGTCTACTATACAGCAATAGTGGAGTCCAGAAGACGTCATTCGTCCAGCATTTTTGAGCCACATGTAAGAAGAGCAAGAGGGATTGAGTCCAACCACCGAAGCATTTGTTGCAGAGGACGAAAGCACACGTTCGGAATGAGTATGGGTTGTGGTGGACCAGAGCAGCATCAAGATCCATTCGAAAAACGGGAGACAGTGAAAAGCATGAGCGGAAACAAGAACCACATCACCATCACATAAACATGTATTCCACGCCATAAAGGGATTCAAAGTCCAAAAACCGTTATACACACACTATTATATGATTTCGAAGCTCTGTGGTCTTCGTCAGTGACGAGAAACGCTGCTGGCAATGGCATAAAGATTCATTCGCAAAAACAGTACGTAGTCCTACAGTCCTGACATACCACCACCACACAACACCAGGGCTCCAAACTGCCAACCTAGCCTTTTCCTTCTAACCCAGTTCCAGTTCGTTCCAACTATCAAAACTTACTATATGCACATTGCAAAATAAACTGGACTCCCGGCCCGCCAACAGTCGACATCTCCATGTAAACGAGCAGGAGCACACCGCTGTTTCGTACACCAGACACACTTTGAGGACGGCAACACGACCGACAGGAAGAATTGTACTACGAGTACTTACGCCTCGTCATAATAGCCAAGCTATGGCTTTATGAGTAGCATATAACCAGAATGGTTTTCCTTCACACCGAAAACCGTATTTCAACAACGGAATTTTCATTCTGTCATGCCACGGCATGGCCCAGGCGTTGGCGGTACTCCCGTCCTGGAGCTTGAACGTTTCTCAAAGTTCATCTTGCACGACTCATCTACCTCACGCACTCTTATATAAGTTGCAAAACTAACTATTTATCATACTATATACGCAATTCAGTTTATAGCATCAGCACATGAATACTCCAAAACTACATAGCAATAAAATCAACCTTACACACATATACACGAAATTCTCTAGCAAAATCCCGAGCAACATCAAAACATTAGGATACGATGACACTGATAGACTCCTGGCACTGGCAGACTGGCACCTTCCAAACTTTACAATTATCAATGTCATTGCCCATTGCCCATTGCCATTCTCAAAAGCAGCGACGTCCTTATGTTATAAATCATACTATAGTACTGACTTTTCACTTTNCAATGTCATTGCCCATTGCCCATTGCCATTCTCAAAAGCAGCGACGTCCTTATGTTATAAATCATACTATAGTACTGACTTTTCACTTTCTCTATAGTTTGTTTCTATACTATATATAGAAAATGTAGTCTGCTCTCATATGATAGAGTACGCATGAAACGAATGGAAAAGGTTATCAGTTATCATCCATTACCTGTTTCGGCGTGAGGCTTGCTCCCCTTATCTTTTCGCCGTTTCAATTTCTTCTTTGACTCGGTTCCTTCCTCGACACCCTGTAAGTGAAGAGCACATTGAAACGCTCTGACAACCACTGACATTCACACTCTTTGCGATGATTATCTCCTCTTTTCTCACAATTCACATTCACTTTGGAACAATCGCTCCTCCGTCTTTCGTGTCTTTGACTCTATTCTATATATATACTCTATAAAATCGCATCTTTGTAAACAGTCTCGACTTTCTCCATGTAACAATGCTCTTATTTTTCTTCGGAGCCGTAACCAAGTTATCTTCCTGACTTTCCCTTCCTTATAAAAAAGTAATGTTGTTTTGCTCAAAATAGAACAGAGATGTTACAATTTTTGACACCTGAAGTACAGTGCGTATTACGAAAATACAATAAATAACGATTTTGTCTTGCAGACTCCAACGAAAATTAAGAAGTTTGTCTTGTTGAATATACGTATACTGAAACATGTTTGATCATTTTTTTGTATTTTGTTTCGGCTTTCCAATTATTTCTTATCTCCTCATATTTTTGGAATTTTGTGCAAGAGCGGCCAATGATTTTCTATCATTTGATTACTTGAAAAGAAAAATATCAACTCTTTTTGAATGACAGGAAACAACGCTTGCATTCACATTTCACGCAGAGCTGAGTAATCTTAACAGTCTAGCATGCTACGAAGATCAAAGGAACAAATATTTCGATACAAAACCAAAAAATATATAAAACGAATAAGGAATGCATTGAAATTCAAATTCTTTCACTAAAACGGTGGAAACTTGAAACTTTAAAATGATGTTGGAATACTTGTTTGAAATGCAGTAGTAGAACAGGAAAACCTTGAAGGGAAAAGTATGATTTTTCTACATTTTCTTCTCACGGTTCCCTAACTTTAATAAAAAAAACGGAGGAAACCTGGGCAAACTGCAATGAAAGAGAAAAACAACTTGAATATAAAAAGGAACGGAATGGAAATCAATGCAGAAAATACCATAAAAGTGCACGGTTTGCTGCGTTACTCACTTTAAAAAAGTGAACGATTAGAGTCACAAGAATGGTTTCAAGTGAGAAAAACAAGCATATTTTTTCGTACGACTGTAGCATTGTGAGGGTAATAAGGGTAGTGGCAACGGGGCAGAAAGACCAGAGAGAGAAAGAAGAATGCTAATGACATGGAAATTCATTGGAGCTGTTTTCGCACTCATTCATAAATGGACGTTAGTGGATGGAGAGCTTTTCCTCTAGGGTTTTTTTTCTTCGGAACGAAATTGGAGAGCCGTGTACAAGCCGCTAATCGGGTTTTTCAATTCAGCCCGTAATTGAGCAAATGTTTTCAGCTTGGTTCGTTATAACAGTGTATATATTGAATAGTGGAATAGTTCTACTACTCCTGCTACTACAGAAAAAAGTTATAACGGGAGAATTATTATTTTGCTTCTGTTGCTCTGCTGTGCAGATAGAAAGTAAGCAATCAAATAGCTAGTCTCCGAAGCGTATATTTCAGAGAATAATTACTAGAAAGATTCATTTCAGGAGTGAGTTGCTCCTACTCAGCCTCGCAAATCACGAGATCATGATGCACACAGGCACAGAAGAGAAACGAGCACCAGGCAGCGGAAGCAGAATTCTGATGCGTACTATACAAGAATCGTTAAATGGGAAAAATCCTTCTCCATGACTGGCCCTCTTTTTCTCTTTCTCTTTCTGCCTTTACCTTTCTCCCTCTCACTTTTCTTTTTAGCTCAAAGCCACTTGTTCCTTTCAGCGATCACTTTTTGATTTCATAATGATATATAGTATTCACTATGGTTCAAGTTCTCCGTCTATCCATGATGCATTTAATTCAACCGGACCTGAACTGCATTGAATGGCGCAAATCATGAAGTACATTAGTGTACTATACTTAATGCTGTAAGTGGTTAGGGTAGTGAAAGAAGGGAATCGTAAAAGTTAGGGTTCATACCTTCGGGGCAATGCGAGAAGGACCTGGAGTGGGTACAGCTTGGATTGGTCCCTCCGTTCCGGATGGTAGATCCGGCAATATTATATTCTGGTCCCCTGCCTGAGATTTGGCGCCGGCATTTTTCTGCATGCTAACACGAATTTCGGCAGCATTGCTTCCTTTATGATGCCGAGCTTCGTGCAGTTTCTTGAACAGGCGACTTGAACGAGAACCAGTCTCCCTCGTACCTGTCATTTAAGAAACCACGGATTTTTGCGTTAGTATAATGTATAACTAAAGTATTTTAAGAAGGCTGGTTTTAGAAATCTAACCCTGTTCAGACTGTTCGGTGAGATGAGCGGCGTCACTCGAGAACTAGTCCAAGCCAGCAATCCGCCACAAGTTGTTTTTGAAGTCGAGCAACCGGAGGCAAGAGGTCAATGGGAGAGACGTCGCGGTCATTCCGTGTAATAATTTTGCCACTAGCTTCCATCAAATCAAGAATCGGGTCCCATGGGGTCGGTGACTGTATCACCGCCAAATGGAGTGGAGTATTGCCAAAAGAATCCTGAAAATCATTTTTTTGGCAAGTTGGGCTTTTAATCGATCTTTCATGTAAGGCAATCAAAGTCTCGCTCTCATTCTTACATCAAAACTCTGTTCCTTAGAATCTACTAAATAATCATACTCCATCATCAACACGCAGTATGCATGTCATGTAAATCCTATTAAATAGGCAAATTAATCTGTAGCTCTGGAGTCTAAAAACTGTGCTTACAGTAACGTTAGCTTTAGCTCCGTACTGAAGGAGCAAAGTTACGGGGGTTGAACGCCCACGACAAGCTGCAAGAAAGAGCGGTGGAAGTGTCATCAAATGAGACGATGTGTACTGTTCTGCGTAAGTGATTTCCCGTCCTCTTGACTCAATAGCGACGACTAAAAGACCTTTAGAAATGGCAGGGTTGACACTCAACGGTTTGCGAGGTAGAGTTTCTGACCCGATGGATACATCTGACCAGGAACAAGATGAGTAGGATACACTTCGCTCTGAACGCCTTCGTCCATGAGCAGCCAATAAGGATGAGAAGCTTAAATCTTTCCCTTCTAAATCATATTGATCTTCATCTAAAAATTCCACAACATCAATCTTCATTTCAGTTTTGTTTCTTTTACCAAAAAAATATTGGTTTTTAATAAAAAGTGAATTTCACAACTAAAATTTTCCGATATAACGCATAGGACGACACGAACTGTGTACATTATTTCCTCTAATTTATATTCCTCCATGAATATTTGTACTATAACAAATAGAATCTATCTCATTATATTTAAGTGCACAGCGACACCGATGCAAATTAATTACATAAAATTTGGTAAAAGCTTAATCATAGAATCATACATTTAGAAAATTGAAATCAATACTATAAACTCAAATGTTCCTACAGCTTTCTTTAACATGTTGACTTGTACATGATTTATATGGAATTGCTGCAATGTATTAGTGAAGAATAAAATATTGATAATAGTCAGATAATAGCATTGATTGTGATTGCGACCATATTATAGTACATATTTTGAATAAAGCTGTCATTAAATTTTATCATGCTGATGATATTATATCAAAGTGATTTTGTGATTGATTTTCCACGAAAATGGCTTGATGACAGACTAAAAGGCTTAAATATATTAAGGCTTTCTGTGCTTGACGATGAGACACTAATAAATGAGCTTATGAGTGGGTCTTTGAGTTTTCCAGGATGGGAATTGAAGATTGGATTCGCCAACTGGATGTCTGTAAAGCAGAAAGCAAATGTGAATAGACAATCTTACCAGTTGGTGTAGATTCTTCTCGACCAGCGAGTGACAGGAGGATATTGCGAAAGATTTCTGAGCTCCTTCGAAGTTCGGCAAAGACGCCACCTTCTCTCATCACAGAAGAGGATTCGCGACGAAAATGCCATGGAAAATGAAGGGGACTACTCTTCAAAGAAATACTTCTGCGAGCCTCTCGAATGCTTGCTAAAGCTCCTGCAACACCAACAGCGCGTTTGGCTACGGTCCTCAATTCAAGCTCGCTCTCTAATGAGAACGATCTTTGTCTAGGAAGTCGCAGTTTTTGTTTCTTTAGACGTCCAGCAAGGCTAATTCGACTTTTATCAGTTGGTTCCCGAAGACTGGAAACCCAACTGACTCTGCGGTTCATTCGCCTTGGCTGCCCTCCTAATGGAAAATAATATTAACTTTAAATCGTGAATGATACAGACGACGCATGAAGGTTACCTTCCCATTCATTCAGTATCTTACCTTGACTCCAGTCATCTGATTCTCTCTCATACCCGGATCCTGGCCCTGAACCGGGCAAAACAATCTCTCCGGCTTTGGCACTAGAGGACCATCGTCGTTCTTCAGATGGGCAATATACCACAGATATGATAGGTCGTACTTCCGAATGGCCCGGGATCGGTACATCTTGGTCTCCGTTAGACGACTCGATATGGTCGTCTTGTCGAGTGGACAAGTTCTTGAAGGCTTCTCGACGAAGATGAGCACTGCGACTTTCCGAAGGGTCAGCTTTTGTAGACCAGAGCCGATCCCGACAAGGCGAAACGCACCGAGACGACTCACTTGACACATTTCTTGACGAATTTCTGGAAAATATTCTACCAATTTCTCTACTGGGTGATACGTCTCGGGATATGTTCCTTGGGCTGGGAGGGCAAAAAACACAGCCGGAACCCCAAGCTGACACAGATGCACTTCTACTACCAGCCACCGAAATGTCGTACACGTCAGGAAGTCTTCCGCCTTTGTTTGGATCAACATTCTCGCGTAGCAGATAGCGAAGAACGTCATTTGCTCCCCACTCTACTGCCAAGTGCAAGGCATTCGTGAATACTACCGGATTTTCCTCGGGTTCACCTACATTTTCACTAGGACGACTACAGAAACAAAAAAGAAGAAATTTGTATCATTGTACATATTCATTCTATTACACAATCAAATGAAGGGGAGGGAATTAATTCAAATAATGTAATTCTCTACCAATCAAACCGATTGGAATAACTTTGCAGTTTGCAAACATCGTCATCCAAGTATAAAAAAACTTCCATTCTCTTTTATACTGCTACAATGTGGTTAATGACAGTATAAAAGTTCACACTTTTCTTTAAGTCCCTTAGGAAATGGATATTTAGCTACAGATTTTCCCACTTTCTCTCTCAATAAAGCGCGGTTGCTTCCTTACAAATCCGCTTAATGCACCTTGTCTCACTTGATCAAAGAACTCGTTTGCCAATTGTATATATCATATATAAATGACGCGCATGACTATCCCTGAATGAAAAGCGGAATCTGTGGCTATTTCTCCAGTGTTGTTCAGTACTATTAAGCCTGCACTGTCTACGTTCCTGCCTTTATTCCGTCCAGTTGAAGCGTCAAATGAAAGCTATGTACAACTGCATAAAAGGAGACAATGTCAGAAACACTGAAGGGAAGTCTGTGAAAATGAATAAATACAAGTATTCCTACTCATTCCAATTTTGAACTGACTGAGCTGACTGAGCACAAACTCTCATCAAAGTTCCGAACAGGAACAAACCATTAGATAATGGGGTAAGAGAGTCCGCTCCAGAATAAAACATGATCAAACAGTCAAGCAGAGAATGAAACACGCCAAGACATGTAAAGGCCTCTACTTCATTACATTCCAAGCCAATTAAGCGACAGCAATTATTAACGAAGAATTGTAATGATCTTGATACATACATTAAAGGACTTGGCGAATTGCTTCTATTAGCACAACCTCTATGCCACCTTCTCTCAGTACCAACGAACACTTTCCAAGCTGTATAGCACATTTCCCGAGTCGTTGTTCGTTGCTGCACTGCATCATCATGCACAACTAGTGAAAATTGAAACCATCTTTCCCTTTCCTACAAACAAGTACTACAAAATAGTGATGGTAATTTCTTGCAGCATTACTAAACAGTGAGAGTTCCTTCTCACTCAAGGTCAAAGACTATCTAGTAGCATCATCGTTGAGCTCATGCACAAAACACACAATGTACGTACTACTACTAATTTGATGTCGTCGTCGTTCTATTACTATAATTTTCATCTAGTGTTTCCCGACTATTGAAACACGATGCAGATACATTTCCTCAGATGTTACGCTGGGATTGATGAGATTGTCCTTGTGGTTACTCC
>JABASF010002089.1:0-16904 GCA_019776145.1 Harlomillsia oculata
AAAATTCGATTCTAAATTCTGACGTGGGTGCATGAGCAACTCGGTCGCTAGTTGTTGTCAGTTTATAAAAGATAGGTTTTTGTAGGTATTCCATACGTTTTTGGGAGTATGGGGTAAAAATTTTACAAGCACAACAAAATTGTCGAGAACTCGTCGCCGCGTAATCTTATTATATTAATATATATTACATTTACGGTGATCATTCACAAGCATTAAATGTACTGGAAAATAAAACGTAAAATATATCCGAGATTGGAACAAGAGAAAGGATTCAAGGAACAATGTAGTAATGGAAGATAAATGTATTATGCTTTGTTGCATGCATTTTGGTTCTTGTGGTGTTTTCTTGTTGTGGTCCATATTTTTACGTCACTGTTTTGTTTCTCAAAGGTTCGCCACAAAAACGGCAAAATAAAGTCTTGAATGACAACGACAAAATCGTAATTCTAAACTGACTTGTCCGAACTTGTAAACACTTGCGATTTTTTTAAAGGTTGACGTTGACACAACACATTTTTTGGCATTGCATAACGAGCAGTGCAGGACAAATACTATAAAACTTACAAAATATGACATCAAGGGAAAAGAAGTTACATCAACATTTCAAAAGCGCATCGTGCATTTGCATAGAGGAGGAAAAAAAGTGACATTGGCATGTCATGCTCAACCGAATTCCAATCCACCCTCATCCATCGCCCATCGCCCCAACCTTTGCGTCAAACAGAAGCATGTCATTTCTTTCTTTTGTGAACAATAATAATCCAGTATAATTTGACAAGAGCTCATCCTCCTCCCTAAAATCCAATAGGCTCAGTCTCATTATTCATCATTCGGGAGCAGAAACATGAGTGAGCAGAACGTACGACCTTGATGAAAAATGAAGTTGTTTCTTCCACACTGAAACTTGTACGGATGGCTCCCTGAATTCATCAGCTCATTACTCAAACATAAGATACAGAGATGCATATTATACAGGAAGAAAAGGGAAGACAAGTAACCCGGGTGGAGAAATGAGGCACAACGGCTCTCGTGGTTCATCGTCGACTCGTCATCGTGACCAAGCCCCAAAGCAAAACCACAATACATCGTTCCGTTCCCTTTGACTGACAAGACTTTGCATCCCTCAATCTCCTTTTGGCCCTTTTGTGATGACAAGTCATGATATCTGAGCACGAATCTGAGTCATTATCCACATGATTATCTTTCACAAACTTTAAAACGGAGGAGCCATTCAACCCTCAACTTGTCATGCAGCCAAAATACATAATTAGCGCACCCAAAAGACCCTTTACTCAGCAACCCATATTGTGCAGATGGTCCAGTCTAAATTAATTTAGCCGCCGGTGTTTACCAGTCAAGATTTCTATGATGCAAAAGAGAAAAGTAGAATATAACACTAAACTATTATAGTATTCTCTTACATCTCTGCTCCTTATGTTGTTAACTCCCAGTTCAAGTTTTGAAAAGCCTTATTTTCAGCGTAGACAAGTAATGTGACGCAAACACACAACCCGCATTTCATTTTCCAAGATGCATTTCCCAGCCTTAATCAGTCTGGCAGGAGTACAGGGAACATTTCAGGAATTTCATTTGGGGTCCCTCACCATCATCATTATTGTTATTAATATTGTGTGTCTGTGTCTGTTGCGCCCGGGCTGTCAAGGCGGAATAATAAATAAGCAAGAGGGTTCAACTCACGTCTTCCGTACCCTTATGCCAAATGAGCTTTCGAAACTTTCATATTAAAATGGGGTGGACGTGGTGGCATCCCTCAAAATGTGCTTTACCTGCTTGTACTTAATCCTCAAAAAATGAAAACCGCCGCTTCCTTCATCACAAAAAATCCCATACATTTATTTTCAATATACCAAAAATATACCCCCTGGCAAAATACCCACAAAAACGCTCATGTCATTTTGTTAGGATGCTTAGCACATCATAAATTTCAATTTTTCCCTCAAATCCACAGGGTTTCTGCTAACAATAGCATTTATTCCAAACCTTGCTGAATGCTATGGTCAAATGCAACCAATTTGTCTCTAAGGGTCCAGGACTGAAACGAATCGCGGGTACGTTGCACATTGTTGCATTGAGGACAAGGATACATTTCAATGAACGTATTATTATAATACGAAAATTGAATGAACAATTCCTCCAGGATAACAATACTACAAGGCACAAAAACCATCAATGGCCATCATCCTCCGAGGACAACATATAGGCGATTATGGCGTATTTGGTCGGTAATTAATATCTCTGTAGGAGAGAGCAGTAGGTGACTGATGAGTAACGCGTCGCACAGATGGTTGCGTAACACTCGGTCACTTCTCGTAATAAATGGGACCCTCTTCACCAAAAAAAACTTTGGACTAACTAGCACAAAAGATAAACAGGGAACAGTCAATACGGACGATGGATGAGTTCCATGTTAGAAATTGCATATGGGGTATCTCAGCAGGAAGGAAAACTGAAAGACTGCATGGGTGCTCTTTTGTGCATATGAGGAATAGCGACAAGACAACAGACAAGTGCTGATGGAAGTTGTCACACGTCTGGTTATTAGGACAAAGTGTTGGAATGCTACTTGAGTAATGGGCTCTCTCTCATGTCTGAAAGACTGGAGATGTTGAACAGTCATGTTGCTGAGGATATGACGGTGACTCACGTCGCAACTTTATGGCGAACAGACGCCTGTAAGCGCCACAGTGTTAGTTAACATGTTGAGCAAATGGATGACTTAAAAGGCAATTTTGTATAGCGTAGTATTATTAGCACTACGAAGAAAGAAGAATGCCAAAAAAGAGAGCTCACACCCTGTTTCGCTACTGCGTTTTTGCTTTCACAGGTTTCCTGTCATATGCATCGATTAATGTTTCATGCAAAAGAGTAACAACTAGCCTATTGTTCCAAAGTGCAAACGAATCTTAAGTGACTTGTCTTGTTCTTTTGTCTTTGCAAATAGGTTCCTTTCTTTTGTGTCAAGGAACGCTTGTGCCGGTCCAAAAGTGAGAGACTACTGGGAATTTGTGGGTTTTGTGCACGAGAACCAAAATGCCTCAAGTTTCGCCATGCCTTCCATGCAAGTCTCATCTTTCACTCGCTCATTATGCAGCCTGACGAGCAAATATCCGTCACGTGTCCAATTAATCATCCTAATTAGCTCCGCGCCACTCCAAGGGGAAGCTCCTCAGATCCACAGCTTGTGCTGAGATATGAGCTTGTCGGATATATGGCGACGTAGTTTTTCTAATAGTAGTTTAACTTACGATTTGAGTCTACGACAACGCCTGCTTGGACATCTCCTGGTGCCCTTTTCCCATGCAAGAATGATTTACACCAAGTAAAAAGCTGTCTGCTTCAATGTTTCATTAAGGGTATACTTTGACTCAAGTTTCACACATGAATATAATTGACGTTTGACTTTATTGGTATTTCAGTTTGGCTCATGGAGCTTTCGAACTAGATGAGGTTGGACCTGGGAATTTGTCCGACAACCAAATACAACAATCCTGATTGTGCTTGGCTCGATTACAATCTACAGCATCCTTGTACAAAGCTGCTCCATCACCGCAACGTCCAACTTCACCACATTCTCCTCCACGACTGGCACAAGTGCCTCCTGATGCTGGAGTCCTTCCGTAAGCTAATTACAATGTACAAATGCTTAAGAATTCGGTATACAAAAGCAAAACTTACAGCTAAAAATGCAAAACTTTTGAAAATAAATGAATGAAAATACTGAAAAAGTATACCATTTGCATCAGCACAAATTAGCATTCCCAACAAAAGACCCAAAAGGGACAATATTCTAAGAGAAGTTGTACAACCCACCATTTCGAATCGTGTAACAAAAACGTAGAAAAACGTACAAAATCCTACAATCTTTTATGTTTTATAACAAAAAGGTTTAGAAACTGAAATGTTTGCCTGAAAACCCTAGAAAATCAGTGACTTTTATCCAAAAAGCGCAAATGTCCTAACCTCATTCCGAGTTGCAGATGCATTCAAACGTCAAGCTCTGCACATTGAGAGTCAATACTGACCTCCCCTTGGCCTTTTTTCGCCGGTTGAGTAACGAAACAACGTTGACAATGCATTCACTAAAAGAATCATTGGCCCATATGGTTCGACATAGTTAACCCACAAAACTCAGCCTGTCCATGTGGTCTTTGCAACATAACTGTATCACTTCAGAGAGTCCCAAAACGCTTTCAGGATCAGCAGATGATGCATCTTGTTGCGTCGCCTCAATTTCTGTAAAGGTTCCTTCTTTTGGCACCCTCCCCCGTAACCCGAGCTTCTGTCATGAACATTCAAGGGCTTCTGCCTGTCACAAGACGTAAAGGAAGGAGGAGACTTGACACATTTCTAGGCATTCTTGACTTTAACCCCTACGTTTGCTCAACAGAATCTCAATATTTGACAGACAAAATGAATGCTTCACTGCATCCTCTGCACATTACCAAATGCACTTTACTTTTATCCCGGTCCTATACTTATCACTTTACTCCTCCGCATTGCATTTCACCAAACCTTCAATGCACGTAATTATACGTTTGCTCTGGCTCATTCCTTCATTTATTCCTGCAAACTATAACAAACCCACCAAACTCGTCGAAATGACCACGACTTCTATTGAGGGTTGAAAGACAAGTCCCTTGTTTGACAGCCGTTTGGTCTCCATATGGCCTCAAACAAATTTTTGATGAAAGAAACATTTTTCCGAGTCAAACCCGCCGTCACCGTCGTCGTTGTCCCTTTCATTTCAATTTCAAATCCTATGGACGTGAGCACGCTTGCACACGCACACAGCAAAGAAATAACACTAACAGGGGCATTGCGGAACAGTCCTTTCGATCCCCAATTGATTTTAACCATATAAAGCTTTCCAAGTGGAAAACGTTAAAATTAATGCCCTCGTTAATTACTCAAGAGTCCGATGTCGACTCATTGGTCGATGAAAATCATCGATAAACTTGCGGTAGACAGAGTAACCAAATGGCTTACGTTTGGTGGTCTTAACAGGACAACCAATGAAACAACGCCCTTTTCAACCCTAACTAACCTTTACCAAAAAATGTGGAAAAAAGGACAGGTGGGCTGGATAGATTTGTATACCTTTTAATTAACCGGGTCAAAAATCCTCTTTTGCCGGCATCCAAAATCAGATAGCAAGTAAATTCATGGTTATGTTTTACCACATAAAAGCTTCTTTTGGTTCCACACATTTTTTAAAACAAAAACTTTCATTTTTTGAGTGGAAGTTCATTTTTAAAACGATGGAAAAGGCCGGCCTCTTTTCAAGGTGAATAATTTAACTTTCATGTACCACTCAAAGGCGTAACCTCTACTGAATGGTATATAAAAACACTTTCAACACACATGCCGTCAGTCATTACTGCATTTCGGATTGTAACACCTTGCCTCATTTTGAAAATTATTTATTTTTCAAAAATGCCGTCGTTTAGAAAACTCACAACAACTACATTCGTTCTTGTAGCAATTGGGTTTCTCCTAGTGATTGCCTTCTGTCCAGCTTTCGCCACAGGTTGTCAACATTTCCGTATGTTGTACATTTACAAACTTGCACATTTATTGTACACTCCACCAATGTGATACCTTTGTGAATTCATTAACATTTCAGAAGAGGACTTGTCCGGGAAAACATGTACAAGCAGAGGTGGAGAATGTGGTGAAGTCGGACGCTGCGGCGATGGAGCAGCATTGTACAAAGAAGCTATCGACTGTAATCGAGCTAAGAACAATCAAGATTGTTGCATTTGGCTGTACGACATGCTTCCATAGGAGACCAAAGTGACATTACGCACCTGAACATGGCTAAATTAGCATTCAGCATCACTTTCCATGCCAAAACGTGCTAATGAATGCTAATCTTGCAATAAAATGCGTGTAATTCAAACTTTCAGGCTGATTCTGTTCCGCTCCACCTGTCTTTCACATTTGCATTTTGTTCATAACACTGGAACGACACGTTCTGAAGTAGAAAGTGATATTAAGATTAGGTCTGTAGTTAAAATTACATCAGAAATCTCACCATAAAAATCTTTAATTAAAATCTGCCACTGCCTCGAAAACCAATATGCTACAAGCTACACCCCATAAACCTCACAGTCAAGGCATCAGTTACTGACAGACACAATCAACCGAGGAAATCATAGATTTTAACGTCTCGATAATGATACTAATTACAAAAGTAATTACATCATAGTCCCCTCATTGAAACTGTATCACAGTCATTTTCGCCGTGCAAATGCAATCAACTTTTACACTAGATTACAATACAAGGCATCAAAATTAAGGCAATCTTACCTTCCATTCTGTGGACCAACGTTTCCCATTTCAAAGGAACTGGAGGCTGTCACATCACGTATCTGGAATTTCACCCGTTTCCATTCCTAATGGATTGGTGCATTGAGCTGTTTGAAAACAAGCACAAAGTTGAGTTAATTATCATAGGAAATGTATACAAACAGAACACCTTTTAGCGTACCACGAATTTTCGTTGGAGAATTTGAGACAAGGTTTCAGGAAAATGTCAGTTGCATTCTACACGTACTAACATACAGCATGTAACACATGATTTCAGCTCATTTATTTCAAATAGAGATGAGAAATGAGGGGAACTAACTCTTCTTTTGTACGAGTGACATAACATGGCGTAAAAATCATTAACTGACGCCACATTTTCGTGTATTTACAAAAGGCTTGTCCTGGAAGTTTTGAATGAAAAGAGCAAGAGAAGGAGCAGACAAATTAATCGCGTGGAGCTCGTGCTCACCAAAATTAATGGAATCACGATGCACTGTCGACTATGTGAAAGAGAGAGATTTTCCTCATTTTCATCCACACTGCTCAGTCCTGCGTGGCAAATGGGTTTAATTTCTCTAAACTCCAACCTCAACTATGCCTAGAAGAATGTGAAGTGATAAAGTCTCCGCGACTTACATGTGTCAAGCCCTCGAACACGGGAAACAAGGCAGAATAAATGAGTGACGATGACAGCCAGGAGCCACAATGTTCTTCGTCCCATCATGACTTCTGATTGAGTTTCCTTCCTCTGGTTTTCTCAAGGATTTCTCAGCTTCAAAAGTCCCAACTTCTACGTTTAGTTACTTCGCATTGAGGATTTTCCAACATGGAAGTTTCTTCAAAACTCGAACAACCTGCAAAGGCATAACATTACGACATTTAATGGCGAGCACCACAACAACTCATATTTCACTGTAAAGCATTTATCCTTCTACATCTCTGATCCCATCCTCACATGCTCACAATGTTGCGTTGCCTATTCGGTTCGTGCACGTGGGCCAAACAATTCCATAATTTCAATCACAGACACAAGAATGAGGAAAGGAACGTGTTCAACCAGTCGTAAATATAAGAAAGGTCCAAAAACAGGGACCCGGACCTAAACAGCTCAAACTTACAACTTCCGTTGTTCGGTTGTTCCCGACAGATTTTGGCTCCGATTATTGTACAAGTTGGAAGTTTCATATTGGGTTCAAGAGAAAACAATATTATACAATGATACAAAGTCGACAGTTTTCGTTAAAAGATTATTTTGAAAACTACTAGAGAAATGCATTTTATTTTAACTATGAACATGTCGACAAATTCGACCCCGAAGTTATTGCGCTACTTAACAATAAACCCAGATGAGCTTTCTACATTCCAAATTTTGCACATTAAATTTCTCCCACGTGTCAAATTACAAATCAACTACTCAAGTTTGCGTTTATTTTCCAATTCGCTTCTAAGTGAGTCAAAACTAATTCACCTGGCGGGCTTAAGAATTTAATACCGATACTAATCCAAGTCGTTTCAGGAACACTTTCTTGATTGCATTATTATTAGACGTAGACGCATGCAGTTCATATATCCAAGACGTGACGTTTAGGGGGTTCCTAAAAGTTCTCAGCTACAGGCACAACCCTGATTGCATGTCTAATTTTGTCAAAGTGTCCACAATCATAAAGTCGTAAACTACAGTAGCAGTAGCAAAACGACACGTCGCACGTGAACTGCGAATTATCCTGCACTAAAACGGTGACCCGGAAGAAGTCACCATTTTCAACGTTACATTTTCGACGCCTAGTGTTCAAAACACATCGTATTATACACTATGCATTATATAGTTGCCTCATGCCGAATTTGGCTGAAGCAGACATTTAATAATTTCCATGTACCGTAGACATGAGTTGATTGACAAGCTCATGTACAAATGAAAACAAACGTCTTGGCTTCGAGTTCCTTGGCGCTTCTCTTAACTGCCCTTCTCACCAGGGGACCCTTATCGATGAGAAAGCTTGAAAATTACACTCACTTTTTCTACGGCGCGACGACGTCTCGGGTGTAATCAACCAAGAGGAAATTTGACTACGGGCCATAGCATAGTCAAGATAATAATATTATTGCAGTCAACATCCCTTCTATCATAGTAAAAGGGTCGTGTTTACCCAGAACTCGGGAGGGAATAAGGCTTATCTCCAACACACAGGAGAGAGGAAACGAATCGAAATAATAGAATATACACGTCTCCTATGGAAAAGACTTTCCAACTTTGTTTAATATGTATACGTTCTATCTAAATCCTGTTCAAAATGTCCAGAATGCAAACATGTTGTTCTGAGGACAATTCCAATGTATTTTCCGCCTCCACAAACAAACTCTATTGCATAAATCAAATGACGCTGTCATTCAAACGGTGATCGTAAATCGTAACGTCATTTTGGCTGGACGAGGATTGCTGTTGACTCGTTTATTTAAACACAGCTAATATTTACCTAACAATTATTTTAACTTCAATTATCCAAAAATCAGTACGCTCGTATCAATTTCAGTGGGATATATGCCTACAAGGGGAAATATCCTATTAAACTGTATATCATGCTACAAAAACACAACTCTGAAGCTTGCAGAAACTTAGTTTTCTCTAAGACAGTAAAACTTAATGTATGCAGTAGTATAATGTTGCCAAAAGAATCCCAAGAGTCAGCACGTGGTTGGTATATTGTTGTGCAGAAGGGAGTTTTTGTATAGTAAACATCTGACAAACGCATATTTCTCCAAGTTTTATAGAGTTAAGACCGCTTTATGGAGACAAGATAGACTAGTATGCAATTTCTTTCTTGGGGTTTTCTTCCAACCCCTCGACACTTCTTGGAGAAAAGTGTGTAAATCTTGAGAGTTGCAAGGACGCACTTCCCCAGACGCATTTCCTTTCCTGGGGAGCATTCACAAGCAAAACAAGAAAATACGTCGAGAGAACCACAAAGGGCGCCGACAACCACTGCATGTCGATTGAATAGGAAAAACTTTAAGGAGAAAGTCTTAGCTATTGATCCTAAGTGAGAATGACAGAATAGTTTGTTCGTCAAAGAGTTGGAAGGTTGGAACAAGCTAAAATTCCACCGATCAAAAAATCCTTACATTTTCACAAATTTTGTGAAACACCATGAGGAGACGTACCAAAGCCGAGTTTTCAAACTTTGCAAGCAGTACGACATATTGACGCCAGAAGTCAGACCGCCAATTCACCAATTGTCAACATTGAAGTTGAGAAATAGAGCACTCGAAATTGAGCTCAATCCTTGAACCTCACTAGAGGCTGAATTGCTCTTTTCTCAAAGATTAAGTATCCTCGTTGAAAAATCTCTGAGTGAAAGGTCCACATTGAGGTTTTACAGGGCCAATTAAGCCCAGTGAAAAATCACTGAAAAAACCTTTGTACTCCCACCTTTTACGACCACAAGTCAATTGGACGATGGGATTTTTATTATTTTTTATCACTGCGAGAGTTCGGCGGTATGGCCATTCCTGACAAATAGCTAGTGAGACATTACTTTGAGAGAAAGAGAGAGAGCTCATGGATGAACTCAGAAGCTGCCGGAGGAGTGAGAGAGTCTCAATGGACCCATCCACGCATCCGAAAGAAAAGCCTTAAGAAAAGAAAAGGAGAGAAAAGGAATGAGAGTGGGAATGCTTTTTGCGCTCTGGAGCGGAACGGTAAACCGCCATCGCCAAAAACCCAAGTTTTCCCCAACTTTCTTTAAAAGAGAATCTAACACACAAAAAACTAGTATATATGAAGAATATATATCTGACTGTAATACTTGGTCTGCTCTCCAAGAAAGTACATTTTCATAGTCCACATATAACTGCGGATTAGGGATCAACATACGTTCGCTCCTTCATCGTTTGTGCGTTCCACCGGTGCGTAATGTAACGCACAAGCCACAAGAATTCCCCATGCAGCCCTACATTACCGACAGATTTACGATTGAGACTCACTCGGCTTTACTTTTCCAAAACTCAATGCTACTTACGCTACAACTTACGTTTCTTCCTTATACACTTGGACAAAAACAATACAGAAAGTAGACTTTCAGTCTTGTCACTTGCACTTGGCGTTGTCCACGTCCACCGCAGTGGGAGACCACAACAAAGACGCCAAAAATATCCAAATACTCTGGCACATTTTGTCATTTTGTGGCTAATAAATAATTTTCTGTTCAACAGGACAGAAAATTACGTAACGTAACGTAATAACGTTACAAAGCCCAAATCCTCGGTAGCGTCCTGCAACATTAAGTCCAAAACACTGATTTTAAAATGCAAACCCAAATAATAAAGGAAATTTGAAAGACAAGAACATCAAGTTCAAAGTCTTAATTCCAAGTCGCTTTGACGCTTTCGTCTTCTCTGTCTGTTTCGCTTCGGTGGTTTGGCAAAGTAGCGGCTTTCACGGTCCGCTTTCGCGGATTCGATTACTTCTGCCCATTGAACTCCGCCTCTTTTGTCCTGCTGTTGTGTATCATTCGCATCTTTTGGCTCTGACTAAAATCCACCGACTTCATGCTTTAAATAATCCCCCATGATTTTGCTTTTGTAGTCCTCTTGCAACTCACGAAACAACGACTTGCAAAAAAAATCCCTGTTCCATTCTTATAAAAGTGCATCCAGTACAATTCCCATTACAGACGTGTGTATAGTAAAACCTAAGAGGATTTGAGCATTTAAAGAGTCGTGATCGTGAGATTCGTACCGTATGTTACAAGAAAAAAGGGGTAGAGTATTATTTACTACAATCGGACTCGAGCAACGCAGCGGTGAAAACACATAAATTCTCAGCGACTGCCCCACTCTTTGCAAAAAGAGTCATTACCATCTTTACACTTTTTGCCATTGAAGACTTTTGAAATAATAGCACGTTGTGGTTTTTTTTCAGACGGCCAAAAGGCAAAGAAATATATGCTTAATTGCTTTCTTTGTTCTTCCCGGGTGGAGCAGTTATTGAAGGGTAAAGGCATAAACTTAGAAGATATGACCCAACCTTATTTGCACCTGTGACCAAATTGTCCATAAAAGCACTCCACACTTAAAATTTAACGAGGAGTAAACTGCAAATCTTTTAACAACTGACCTTGACACGTAATGACGCAACCCCTTGAGTGAAATCGTTTATCAGTTCATTCACATGACCTCAAGAATTGCTTTCCGATTCGCTCAAGTCGTATAATCTACATTATGTCTGCGCCAAGTATGGACAGACGTCGTATTCGGAGTCTCCACCCAGATCGACGCAAAATACAAAACAAAAAATTCAAGAAATAGCACGCATTCCATTGAACTTAACGTCGAGTATTTTTTTCATCAAAAGCAACGAAACGTCCACAGAGAACTGTACAATCTTTTGTTACATTTCACTCAAGCGGTAAAAAAGTTTTGTAAAGGAACCCCGCAAAATGCCAACCTACTTTTCCAGTTAATTTCCGGGAAAAATTTAATCTTTGCCAACTGAGTGAGACAGAATCTAAAATATTTTGCTATCTTCCTATTTGCCAACAAACCGAGTTTAAAATGGCAAAAACTCATTAAAGTAATCTAATGGGTTGATCAATATGAAAAAATACAGCTCATCAGAAACACTTTTGCACATTAAAATGATATCCCGGCAACCCATTTCAGAAAACACAACAGAATATATACTCGTAAATGCAAAAAATAAACTTTTCTTAGCACCATGGGTAATATTTTTCATACAATGACTCTTTTCCTTAATGACACAAAAGTTCCATTGGCACTCCACACGTTTGCCACTAATGACAAAATCGATGAGAAACATTCGCTAAAGCAAAATTACCCGTTTTACCGGATACCAAAGTAATGACAGTGGAAGTGTTCGTATTGAACGTACTATAAACCTTTTTCAATTCCATTTGCACCGGTTTCCGCAGTCACCGAAGCCGAACCGATGGGACTTTGAGCACAGTGTGTCAATATTTGTATTTGTACGCACTTTCGATCCTGTGCGTGAAGAATTTCGGCACTTGAAGAATCGTCCAAGCACCACTATTGCCACTTTGAGGCAAAAATAGCTAAGATGCTTGCCACTATCAGCCGTCCCATCGAAGGGTGACAAGGGTGTGATGATTTTCGTATCTGCCGAGTAATCGATTTGAAAAGCTGCTTCGTTCGAAAGACTTTGTTTCAGACCTTGGTAATCAGTTCTCGATGACTACGTTACCATTTTTTTCAATTGTAACTGAGTTGCACGTTTCTTTTCGATTCACTTTCATGACCAGCAGAGAATCCGCAGAACAACTGTCGATGACGAATCCGCGCCCATTGCATAATGAATAGTTCTTAATGATAATCGGCATTAAACACATTTTACACTAGGAGTGTCCACATCGAGTCAGAGAAAATGTCCATTTCTCAACATCCATTCACAGACCATCCCATTTGTTCTACCGCCGACGTAATCCATAAAGACATTCTTCCAGCATAAAAAACGGTGAGTGAGAACAAGTTGTGCTTATTAACACACATTGTATCCTTAAGTAGCTACTGGCTACTACTGCGGGTACTTCTTTAGACAGATCGTGTGGACTTATTTTTTGCATTGCGCAAATAGAAAAAACCGAGCTCATTCCCTTGTAAGGATTTTCACTATGTTTATAAAGACAGCTTTATATGATATTGTACACACATGTGCGTATCCAAATGTCAGAAGGAGTCGGAGTCAATGAAGCGAATTAAATTAAATGAACTTGAATAGCGTAATCAAAGGCTACCGAAGAGACCATCTCGGCTTTCCCTTTCATTCAACGTTTTTGTACTTGGAGACAGAAAAAACACAACATTGAGTGGGTGGCGTCATTCCGAAGTAAGCATTGATTTACGTGACTGGAAACACGACACGATCACCCAGAGACATTCAGTATTTAATCAAAGTGTAATCGAGCGAGGCCCGTTTGTATTTTAAAAAACAATTTCCGGTGACAGCTCAGGCGACGTAAAAGCTGGCTCACTCTGGGCGTAAAAACATGCCTTTGCATTACAAATGAACTGGTCAGTCGTCCATCAGTCCCACTCCTGCATGCTGCGTAGTCTTCACATGTTTGCAATAATGCAAGAGGGTGTGACCAGTTTCCCTCTCGATCTTAATAGAACTTTACTATTCAACTCAAAAATTTCTTTTCTCATGTGGACAAAAATGGTACTTCACCTAATGAAAAAACTGCATAAAAGCCACTTGCATAGGAGGAAACTCACAAAACATTTTGGCCAGTCTTTAAAACGTAAAGAAAAGCTAAAATATTGCACTTAGAAATTACCTATACGTGATCTCTGAAAATGAAAACATTGCTGCAAAGAAGGATGAGAGGAGATGGGAATTATCAATAAAACAAATCTAGGAGGTAGTCATTAATCTTCGTACGATGTCAGCTTCCTTATTTCCTCCGATGTGCAGCTCTTCGGGTGGACGCCTCAGTGGCAAACCTGTACTATTATCTTTTCCTCGTGTTACGAACGTTACAAGATATAACACAAAGGCTAAGGCCATTCAACGGACCTTGATGCCTTTTCCATGCCCTTCTCATCTAGTATTTCATTCTGAGCACATTTTTACGCTTCAGCTAAGAAAAACTATAGCACACTTCATTCGGAAAGCTTGTCGCGTTGAACTCATTAATTTTTCCATGTCTCTCTGTAGCACAAATGTATACTAACGTACGCACCGGGCAACGTTCGGCTACAGTGTAACAGTGAAAGTTGTTTGGTGTCGGTTTCAACTATCACATTCCACGACTATTTGCCACTTTTGTTCTAATCTCATAGAAGAGAAGTAACCAATCAAAATATCGGTACATATAAGCAGCTTACGGAATGCATAAAGCACTACAGAGTAGTGGGAAACAAAACCGTGTTGTTTGGTGTTCTGTAGCAAAAGCTAAATCCTTCATTAGCCCGCGGCTCTGAGAGCCAATTAAGCTCATAAACCTACAGGTTGCTCAGAGAGATCCGCTTTGAAGTGATGCGGTTTAATTTAATCGAGTCCCGATTTTGCCCAGCCCTTTGCACTCGTCGGACGAAACCCAGTCGAGCAACCCAGGCTTATATACCAGACATCGGCTGCCTTTTCACTTCATCTGTAGCCTGTAGCCCTTGGGATCATTTGCTAGGAAACCAAATCATTAATAACCATTGTGAACTTGTGAAATGTGGTATAAAGAAAACTCGATGTTCCGAGAGCAGAGCTATTCTCAACAATCCTGCATGAACAAAAACAGAAGAGGGAAGAATAAAAACGTGACCGTGTAATACTCTACAAGAAAAAGCTCGCTTTCGACGCATGACATTGGATCGAATAGCCAGAAGAAAACGCTGGAATGAAAAAAAAACTCCACTTGTCTTTTTCCCCTTCTTGGAAATCTTTTTCTCCGTCTGTCAAACCACTCAGGGTGCACACATGAGTGGTCACCCGTCCTGCCGGAAATCGGACTCAAAGTCTCCTCAAATTCACTCAGGAGCCCAAGTATGGAAAAGAGGAGCCAAACGCGAGCCAAAAAGCACAATCTCAAGAGTTGAATACGTAAATACACACGCGACAAGGTCCAGCAAAACATTACGCACGGATAAATGCGTTTCACGCGTCGAAGCATTTTGAAACAACTAACAACCAATCTGCTCATCTCACATTTTATAATGGGACAACGGCGGACACTATTATTTCTTCCACTATCTTCGTCTGTGCAGCAATGACCAAATTTTGCATCCATATCTTTTTCCAGACGGAGATGGACGAAGAAAAAGGGTTCTTTCGTTTATATTTCTTAGAGCGAGGAATGCTTCCCTTCAACATCCGGGACAATCCGGATCACTAAGCTGCACTTTTTCGCCTGCAGCTTCGTCCTGCATTATAATCTCAGGGTTATTTCCTTCGAAAAAGTTGTGCATTGCTCGTGCACAAAATCTGGAAGCAACCACCATCGATTTTTCCAGTGTGAAAACGACCTTTCTCTTTTTCTTTCCCTAACAGCCTGATGTGTTCCTCCCTTTTACGAGGCTCAAACTCACTTTAACAACTGAGAGGGTGGAAAATACCTGCTGAACCTGGTTGGGTGAAAACCTCATTGGAATGGATGCAAGCGTTTGTCTTCACTTACCAAAAGAACTACATTGACCAGTTACTTGCAGTTTTTTCGTCCTTTTTCAATTCTCAATAGACAATTCAAATGGGATCACCAAAGCACAAAAGCTTCTTGTTTTACGATACAATTTAACGAGCCTTCGACAGCGGCAGAATAACTTACTAACTTTTTCTGTCCTATTACGCAAAAACCCGTAAAAGTGACTGTGGAAATTTGAATTTTTGTTCTCACTTGATGGAACATTTCAAAAGGCAGACGGATTTCACATAAAAGTCGTCAAAGGGAAGCTAGGGCTGCCACGGGAAGAGACAGCATTTTCATCATAATGATCGTCTCTTTTTCCTCCACAGTGTCTTTTAGGTTATCTTGCTTTCTCCTGGTTGCCTTGAAAAGCATTTATTTCCGAATTTAGCTCGCATTCAAAAACCCTGTGGTACGCCTTCTTTATACTTTCTCTCTTTTAAATGCAAAAGAACCCGAAAGAGTGAAAGTGAAGCCACTTGAAGTCACAGTGAAAAGAAGAAGAGTTTTTTTGGGGTCTCTCTTCCAACTTCGTTTATAGGGAAAAAGCGGAGAGACCAATTTGGATGATTTTTTCACTCTCGATTCTTCTTTTTTCCCTCTCCTCCACTCAATTCAAACCTTTAGAACAGCGATGCACTTGAAGTCTATTCGATTCTATTGACTCGTGCGTAACGGGTGTCATTTGAATAAAATAGTCTGTCCGCCTCAACATATCCCAGGTTTGCTTGCCATCACTCTCTCGCGCGACCGGGTCTTTCCGCATGTGCATTCTTCAAAACTGGATGCAACTCTTGAATGTTCACCGGTTTAAAAAGGGTGAGTTGTGCTCTTCAAGCTTCAGTATTGAACACTAAAGGTATTCTCTCTACTATTTTTCTCAAGTGGTTAATGGGAATGGGACCAAAGCCTATTCATTCATCGCAGCAGTGTAATGTACAATGTAGTTTTCTCTTCCTCTTTATCAGTGAATTCACGTTCACCAGGTCGCCAATGCTTATACTACCTATTTCGAGTAAAAGCAAATCGAAAGCGAATGAAAAGCTTGATGGTGAATGCAGAATCAGGGGAGGAAATGGAGAAGTCGATTTTTTCGTGATGGGACTGCTCAACCCTCAACTGCGTAAATTTCCGATTGATTTATGGCTAGGTTCTTACGAACGACGAGGGGAGAACCTTGCGATTTGATTGCGGTGAGCCCAGGTGCGGTTTCTTTCCTTTGTTTCCGCTAATGTGTACTTTTGTTTCAACTTCATCAGAGCTAGAGCTGCAATTAAACTCCTAATTGACTTCTTAACAGGCGAAACTTTTAGAATTCGATATGCCAAAGTATACCAAAATGGTCAAAATGCACCTGTGCTCCAATATTTCCATCTAGCTACTTATCCCTAACAGTTTATTCAAAATAACTACAAGAAGACTGCC
>JABASF010002090.1:0-16903 GCA_019776145.1 Harlomillsia oculata
CTAAACTGACATTTTCAAGTCTTGTAAATCTGATTGGTCCTGTTTCCGAGATCTTCGTCATATTTGCCATGAGGTGTCACATGAGGAGATGAATGATTAGTCGTTATTAGTGCGGGTCATCTGAGTAACTGCTTCTGTACATGGGAACTGTAAAGGCTCGTTAGGGACTTAACGACGGGCATAAGACGACATTTTCCTACTCAAATTCGGTTGTAATAAAATATGGGACAAAACAGTGCCTTTTTCATTAGCTCACACATGCACACACTCATGTCGTTTTTATTGTTCCAGTGTTTTTGAAGACGAAGACGAAACCGGGTTCTCATTCAATCTCCTTTCTTTTTGACATTTTCCTTCCTGTATGGAAAGGCATGAGAAAAATGAGAATGTCTCATCTCTCATGGTTGGTGTGTTGTGTGATGTGCCGTGTTCGTTCCCTCCTCGTTATGTTTTCTCTTTGATTCCTTCATCCTTAAATCCTCTACTACATTATTTGCTCCAGTTTGCTCGCTGTGCCTCAAAAACGTTTTTTATATGAGGTACGGATGAGAGTAGAATAGAAGATCTTTTTGCATTTTTTGCCTTGTCATGTGACGGCAGCACTTTATTTTCTCATTCGTGCCAGGGAAAATAGTAATGAAAACAATGTATTTTTTGAGAAAGGGGACAGTAGTAGGAACAAAACTCATGTTATTGTTTTTCAATAAAAATTGGAAATTGTTTTTGATTAAAGTGGTTCGCATGACGTCAAATGTATGTATGAGTACAAATTTGATGAAGGTGTGATGTGTGTTTGTGACAGAAGGATCGGCATTGACCTGCTCCTGTCACTCTGGACGTTTGTCCATTGTTCCTCAGCTGGAAGTGACAAAGCCAAGTCTCCGTTGGAAGGTGAGCACATGCGTCCATGAATTCTTGAAATTCCATGAGCAGAAATGTATAACTGCACGAGCTTTGTTATTATATGAATTGACTAAAGTGATTGAAAAGTTGGTTGGTTGGAGGTGAAGATGTGTGTGATTAAAAGGGGATTGCATATTAATAGACTCGTCGTATTGGAATGACTTGGGTCGATCGGGAATTGAAGAAGCTCTCAAAGTGCGACAGAACCAAGGCCCGGCTCGGAATGTCATTTTGTTCGTGGGTGATGGAATGGGTTTGCCCACGGTCACTGCCGCTCGTATCTTCAAAGGACAATCGCAAGGTCTCTCTGGAGAAGAAGGATATTTATCTTTCGAGAAATTCCCTCATATTGGTCTCCTCAAGGTACATACATTTACTTTTCTCGTACCCATACCTTTTCCTATCAACAACGAAACTTGGAGAATATACAAAATAATTCCAGTATTCTTCTCGTTTTTCTCATACGCCATTTCTCCTTTGTCTCATTCACTCCTTCCTAAGGCATCACACCCGTTTTCCAGACAACACATCATTTTCACTCTCCAAAACTTTCTGGAAGGAAATCTACTTTCTCCCATTATTAAAAATACTATGCTTTTGATTTCTGTCAGCTTTGTCGCTTTTTCTAAAAAAAATCTCAGTTGAGTGTAGCGAAATAGGAGGATTCTGGTTGGAGAGTTTCGGAGTTTTCGTCGATGCTAACATGCATTGAAAAGCCTGAAGGATTTGTGACTTCCTATCATTTGGCATGAGATGAAAAGCTCTTTTAAACAAGTGAACATGCTTCCACAATCTCACATTTGTTTGGGACAGTGAGCTTCTGACTTCTTCTTATTCCTTCAACGAAAAAGTCAAATTTGTCAATGCACCCTCAAAGCCGTTTTTTGATAAAAATATGTATAATATATAAACTTTATTCCAAACACCAAGCCAAATACCAAGTGTACCTATTTGAGCAATTTTTCGTAGCGTTGATTTGTGTAGTAGGCAAAAATGACAAAATGGCATTCAAATTGTATTTTTGTGGAGAAAGGAGAAAAATGTGTAAATGGTGGCATTTTGGGTGAATTTTGACTGTATCATTAAGCTGCATTTGGGCAGGTAATAAAATTTGGTGCACGTTTCCTTTGGATTTGAAATGAGAGAAATGTAGAAATATTTTATTGGTGGAACGTGTCCAGATGGAAAACAAGGGGAGATAAACGTTCTATCATTTTTATTCTGGGGAGTCAGTGAACATAAACTTAGTTAGTGTTGTTTGAAGAGTCTTTTTTGGTGTTCTCCATGGGCCAATGAACACTGACTTGGCTTGATAGCCAGATGAGTTGGCGACATTTATCAACTGGAGGAATTGATGGGGTCTTCCTTTTTCTGTGATGGCTCACACTCACAAAGGAAAGTGTGTCGTTTCTATGCGTTGTCCATCCATTCCAATTCCAAATGGAATGCAATGAGATGAAGAAGGAATAAAAGAGTTGAAGGAACGGTGCTGAATTCATTAGGAACATAGGAAAATACCCTGAAGGAAGTTTTTGGGATATTTGCTACCGTGTAATGGTGTAATATAGAATTTTTTCATATTTGCTCACAGTGAGGATCGTCACACGATGCCAATTGACAATACTTGAGTTGTGTACACGCCACGACTTTTATTGAGTGGAGGACACGGATGCGATGGACAGTCGTCCGCCCACGTGAGACACATAAAATGCATTTCCTTGTCAAATGAATACAAATCCAGGGCAAATTCTTCGGGGACACTTTAGTTTTGCTTGTCCCTCTCTTCGTTACGACGACACTCAAATTTACGAGTTTTCTTCTCCACTACATTTCTTCCCGAGTTCCCAAAATCCATGTTAGTTGTTCTGTTCTCTAGACATTATTTGTGGACAAGTCCCCAAGATATTTCAAGGGAACTCACAGCTTCCAGCTTCAACCTTTTGCTCCATTTCCCAAGTTTTCTGTGCTCCTCCAATAATTTTCCATTTTGTCTATGTATTTGGGCTCATGTGTCAATTCCTACTTTCCTACACGGACGTTCTCTCTTTGATCGTTCAACCAGCTACACATTTCTAATTACCTTGATGACGATGACACGATGTTCCATCAGCAGCGGACTTTGGGACCAAACAACTTATTCTCAGACATCATGTTGGATTATGCATTGCTTTGTGGAACTTGCAATACGGAAATTCTATGTGTCCTCAAAGTCCTCTGTTTCTAGTTTGTTAGTCATGTTTGATGGAAACTTCATTGGATGACACCGCAGCACGCCACGCAAACTTTTACTTTTGATCTGGAATTTTACACCTCAAGGGACTTTCTCTCCACAGTTTCATCTTTAGAGAGAATCCTGATTATTTGAGGTATGATATGACCACCGTGCCGACGGACGACACGTGGAGAAAACTGGACTTGAACAGATTCCATGACGCACGTTTTCCACACGTGCCGTTTTCAAATATCATCACAAATTCTAAAACTTTTGAGATTGTCACGCTCTTTCTCTGGTTCCGAAAACAACAAACCCCAATTTATTTGTCATCAATCATAAACCTTCTTTCATAATTTTTTTGTCCAGAATTTTTTGGCGCTAAAAAATAATGTAGTTCATTTTTCCAATCACAACTATCAAAATTTTATGGGCTTTGGTTGAAGACATTGAGTTTGAAGGTTAGTGGAATGCATCAAGGAAATGAAATCTACTCACGCACACGCTGTCAGGCAATTAATCTTCATTGACGACCACGTTCCATCCTCATTGGTCAATGTGATGTTAATTTGACAAAAGGGCACTCCGGTGCGGTGGTTGCATCCGACGACTCAGCTTTTGTGGCTTTTCCCCTCGGTAATAAACTCCACCGTGGATTGCTTCACAAGCCTTTCGCTTTTCTGCCAACTTGCCAAAAAATACTGCACAATAACAAGCAAGCAAGCCTAAAGCGGGCTCATTCCTCACTCACTTGTGCGAATTATCTTTCTCATGGTAGTGCCACTGCCACCTTCTCGCCAATGAAATGTAGGTCACATATATACAGTTTCTTCAAGACTCCTACTCATATTCTCTTCATGTTAAAAAATTCAACATTTTTTCCCTCTTCCACGTCTGGTCATGCAATTTCATTCACTTTGTTCCTCACTCACATTTTGGGACAAAGGTCGTCCTTAGTTTGAAAATTGAAAAATAATGAGTGGTCACAGTCCTACTATAAAATATCCTTTGTCAAAGAAATGACTTGAGATGCAGGGACACAAAAAAATTGGACTTTGATCGTCTCGCCGAGCACGAGACGCGAGTAATTAAAGTCGTCGTCAATCTCACTTAACCGCAATAACCAATTTGAAATTTTTGACACCGCAAACACTGAACAATTTTCATTCAAAGACAAATTATGAAGTTTTGGTTGGTGGGTTCTTTTTTACATTAAAAAAACCAATTTGAAACTACTTTTTTTAAAACGTGCAATTTATAATGTATAGCCTTGTTGGTTTCCGTATCCAGGACAAAAAAGGTTTAGTTTTTGGATACTTTTCCATTTGACTATTTACATATTAGGAACATGAATCCTGAAAATGTTTCGGACTTCTAGATGACTTTGTTTATCTGCGCATTTGCATAATGTTAGTACCGGAACGGGAACACACAATCACAACCAAAAAGTCTGCTTCATCCTTGTTTTTGTGTAAATGTCAAGTTTGAACTTTGAACAGCTCATTCACTTGAAAACTCCATGACAAAACTTCGTTTCGAATTTTGCAGGATGTAACACTCCAGTCAAACTGTCATCTCACACTGTAGCTGTAGCAAAGAGCGACAAGGTTACTAATTAGTAATTACAAAAGGTGACCTTGTCGTTCAAAACCTCGCTGGAAAGCATGTTCAAATGAAACAAACACAATGAAAAATCGAACTTTGGGATTCTTGTTTAGATTAACTGTAGTCGTTGCATTGCTAAACCATGACTTGGACTATCATTCCAAAATTCGTCGAAAATCATCATTGTCAAATGTTTTTTGAACCGGAAAAAAAACTGGATCCAGTGAGCATTTCCAGGGTAAGAGAAAAGGTTTATTATTACAATAGAAATGAGAAGAAGGGCTTTTCGCATCGCACTTTTGCATTTTGCATTGCATGATGGGTTTTTACTCAGAGACTTACTGGATAATACATAAGGGAAAGTCGGAGGAGTGAAGGTCAGGCGGTCGTGACTGTAATGAGAATTCTTAGAGGAGCATGCACGACAGCAAAAGAACTCTTGAAGAAAAGACATTGCATTGGCGTAAGACGTATTAACCTTCTTCTGTCTTCGTCATCTTCCTTTAGGCAGGGCAAAAGTGAAAGAAAAGACACAAAGGAGAATTTTTTATTGTTGTTGTTCTTTACATTTCCATACTTCTACGTTCTCTTTTACGGCATTGAATTTGAAATTACCGTTCCTTGTAAGTGCGTAATTCCTGAATCGTTGCATGGAAGTACCTTTTGGACGTTTCGGACCTTTCCTAATGTAATCATTCTGACTGGATTACAAAGTACAAACCTCGGAAAATGCATTTCCCGTATCCCGTTTAGCATCCGTGTACAACATCAGATACGTTCATTGATGAGGATTTTGGAGATGCAGTCTCTTTTCCAGCCAGTCAGCTCCAGTTTTATCCAGCACTGAAGGAGAAGTTCCCGTGAGCATTTCATTTCCCATATATAATGCTAGCTGCTATTAGAACGTAGAACGGAACGGAAGAATATGGCACGGATCTAGTTTTTAAACTCGTAATTTTTGCAGAGTTGCTCTTATCATCTTCACTTTTTTTAGTTCTTTGTTGAAAGACGCGTTGTTGAGTGATCTTTTTGTCTTGTATTCCTTACACATATGTTAAGCTAAGCTACGAACGTTTTTTGCGTATTCCTACTTTCCTCATGGTCATTTAGTATTCCTCTCCAGTCTGCACGAAAGGCAGTCTCCACGTCATATTTCTCATTACTAATGCAAGTCTTTTCCTCTTCTTACTTGCTAAGTCATGCATAAGACAACAAGTCAAAATGAGTCTCCTTTCTGTCTTATACCCTTTCTCTTCTTTTTTGTTTCCACTTTCCTATTGTCATTATTGAAAACGTCTTGTAACGACTTTAGATTTACACCGCGTGCTGAACTACGTGTGTGCATCTGTAATGATAATGTACCTAACCTATCACCTGTGAGGATGATAAGGAGCCGGAGTTGTGGTCTGGATCATGTAATGACCAAATGTAATGAAGCATCATGAATTAAGTAGGTCTGGAAAATGTCCTACGATCAAAAGTCTTAAAAGAGCAAGGTCCGGATGCCATTGGTGGGAAAAGGGGGCATTTCTGAGGTCCCCACGGTGAAATTACAAAGTTTATCGGATCCCATATGGAACATGATGACGCGAAAGTGCTTTTTGCTATGGTCAGGTCAGAATATTGGCTTCCACGGAGCTGTGGAGTGCATCTTCCATCTTTTCCTGGAGAGAACATACCAGGGAGACCTTACTTACGTACAGACCTTCTCCTTATGATTACTATTAACCATGATGTTGTGATGTTGTGTTCCATTATGTTCCTCAAAATGATAAGATGACGATCCAAGAAAGGAAAAGGGGATGTGTTTCGTAGCAGGTTGTCTTGTCTCGTCCTTCCACCTTTCACTCCATGGGAAGTCCGGATCCGGAGGAGACAGTACCCGAGTCTACCTTTCCAGAGAGTGAGTGCATCCCAAAAGAAAGAGTAGGAATGAGGCGTGAGCTGTGTACTCAGCCTCCTGTGATAATTTACACTTTGGTCTTCCACTGAGCAGAAGGGAAAAAATTGATTGCGTCTCATGGCTTCATTACTGTCGAGGTCGCTGGAGTGAGCAGTGAACAACCGACCATTCCCCACAGTTTTAATGATAATTGAGTGCAATAAGAGGAAAAAGAGAGATTCCAATTGTCTTCATCTCTGTCTCTGTCTCTTCTTCCTCCATCCTATGTTCATCGTACATGCTACGTGTTATTCACGCTGGGAGTAGTCCAATGTTTCTCTGGAACAACATTTTCCCAATACTTTGAACTTGAAGTATACACTCCAAGCACATTAAAGTCTTTAGCTTTTGTTCTCAGCGAAATCTCATGATGACAACATAAATTTTGACTCTCATGGGTTCTCGGGTCATTGCGTACCCCACTTACACATTTTCCACTTTAATTCATTAGCACCAGGTCGTTCTGTAATTCTCTCCCTGCACTCTCATTCCATCAAACATTACATTTTCCTTGATTTACTGACCATAAGTCAGCACAGTACCCCCACAATGCTGTACCTATGGTTCCAAACATAAAGTTGTTTTAATACCCCGCCTTTTTGCACATGTCACCAAGTGTTTCGGTATTCTGCAATTTGGTTTTTCAATTAATGCTGTTTGCCTTTCCTTTTTCTCTGTGTGTTTTCCTTTCCCGGATGTCGTCTGTGGAAATCTTTGTGATCCCTACTCAAAACCACCACAGGAGCTGCCATGCCAGGAGGTTTTGCGTTTCATCTCTCATTCTCATAAATCATAAAGGCTTTGTGATTCCGAATTTTGTAGACATATGAAGTGGACCGGCAAGTTCCGGATTCGGCTGGGACAGCCACAGCTCTTTTTAGTGGTGTCAAAGGTAATTACTATACGGTTGGACTCGACGGAACCGCCGCATTCAACGTGTGTCGTCCAGCAGTGGAAGCCAAAGCCAAAGTCACCAATCTATTCCACTGGGCCATTGAAGCTGGCAAAGCAACTGGTAAATTGGCACCATTTTGTCACATTTTGATGCAATGAAATTATGAAATGTAATTTATGCAACACAAAAGAAGGGAAAAAAAAGACAAAAGTGTATGTAGTGCGAGTGAGTGCAGCCAAGTGCATCGTGGAATCGTGGAAATGCTTGGATGTAGAAAGGATTGGAAGGAAGGACAGAGCACATAAGGAAAAGCCGGCCTCACTTACCCTCATAGTGCGATAGTGGTATAACGGTTAGAATAGCAGCCTTCCAAGCTGTTGATCCGGGTTCGACTCCCGGCTATCGCAACAACTTTTTTTGCCAATTTTTCAAATCTCCCGTTTTTATTTTTTGAATGTTTTTCTGTAGTAGCAATCCTATTTAATGCAAAGAGTCCACATTACGAGAGATGAGCGTTAGGTACACATTAATTTACAACCTTTTTGATAGTCAACTGTTGGAAAATGAGCATATTGACCATATCGCCATATGGCAGGATGATTTATGACCTGACCTTGGTACTTGTACACGTTTTTATGTGACGATGTGGCGAAAAGTGACTTTTATTATTAAGGATGGCTATTGATGTGATAAAGAAGCTATTTAGCTGCGTGGGTAGAATGGAAGAAGTTACAAGAAAGGGGAGTTGGATCTGTACTAGAAATGTCAGGAGGAATTAGAAGGAGATTTTGTTTTAGCAAAAAGCGGTGTCTTAGTCTTGGTCGTTCAATGGATGAAGTAGGTTTGGATTGAAGATGGGGAATGGGACGAATAAGTTGCTAAAGGTGCAATCAATGTTTGCCCTTTTGCGTCGAGAGCTTGTCGACTTGATGATTAAATTGAGAGAGATTCGAAGGAAATGATTTGGGATGGCTTTCAAGACCACAAGAGTCCTCAATCAGCTCAGGCCAACAGGCCAAAGTCTCGACTTGAAGAGATTGCTTGCTCCGTTGTAAGAAGTGAGCCAAGAGCCAAGACACATTTCCTTCCCCGGATAATGTAATATAGGATTTTACTAGGATATACTAAGGAATACCTGGAATATTCGGAAGCCGAGCTAAAGATTAGAATTTTCGAGTGAGATTAAACTGCAACCAGTATTTTTTTGTGTATTATACAAGTGTACTATATTTTTGATAGGAGACGTCGTTACGATAAGATAAGACTGAGTGTGTACGCATGACTTGGATGATGTCTGGAAGAAAGAGGGATTTGCTCTATGAACACTGCATGTTGTATGATAAGATAAGCTGATTGTTTTTGTGGAATAGGACTTGTGACGACAACCCGAGTGACTCATGCAACCCCGGCGGCTACATATGCCCACTGCACAAACAGAGAATGGGAATGTGACACGAAAATCCCGCTGAGTGAGAGAGCCCTTGGCTGCAAAGACATTGCTCGTCAACTAGTGGAGCAAGAGCCTGGAAGAAGTCTCAACGTAGGTTCACCAATTACCAAGTCATCAAATCTCTCCCATCATCTTTCCTACTCAGATTGCTTTGAGAGGACTCACGACACGACTCACCTCTCTTCAAAGGATTTTAGCTTTTTTGATGTCCCATGAGAGTAATGGGACGATGATGATGATGAGATAAAGATAATCACATACCAACATGACCAATAAAAACAATAATGAAGTGCAAGGATGGAAGCAAAAATTGGTTTTTCCGTGTGTGTTTGTTTTAGGTGATTCTGGGTGGAGGAGAACAGACTTTGAGGTACATGAATACGAGTTCCGCTTGTGTACGTGGAGACAACAAAGATCTCGTTTGGGATTGGATGCAATGGCAAAAACGTCAAAACAACAAGTACATTTATGTGAAAAACAAGGAGCAACTCATGTCAGCAGATGAAGATGTGGAACGTCTCCTCGGTGAGAAATGTCGTCATTTTGTGAAAGAGGCGCAATTGAATAATGGGCAATGACGACAAAAAGTAGAAGGGAAGGGAGGAGTGAACAAGATAAGAGGAGTGAAACTGAGTGTCTCTGTTTCTTTGAATGACTATGTGTAGGAATCTTTGCTCCGAGTCACATGCCGTACGACCAGGATCGGAACCGAGGAGAATACGGTCACCCGAGTCTGGAGGAGATGACAGCCAAAGCGATTAGAATTCTGAGCAAAAACAAGAATGGCTTCGTTCTCATTGTGAGTTCTTCTCCTTCTTTTCAGTTCGACTGCTCTTGACGTCCAATGCAACGCAACGTCTTCATAATTCAATGTTCAGCTATCATGTAATACAATTAGACGCTTTATTTCAATACCCACATACACCATATGTCTCCTTTTCCTCCCTTACCTATATTTCCATTTGTCCCTCACGGGCACACCAAAAAATGGAGCAACAAAATATAAAACGGAGATTTGCATTTTTGTTGGAATCACATTTCATTGGAATGAACTGTGTGCAAAAATATACAAAACGAGTTAGAACTGAAAGAATGCTCATGTTCCTTTGTGTTTGTGTAAGGTTGAAGGAGGGCGAATCGACCATGCTCATCATGACAACTTTGCTCGCATTGCTCTTGAAGAAACTGTCGCATTCGACAAGGCCATTGCGACAGCACACAAAATGACAGGATCCGAGAAGACTCTCATCGTTGTAACTGCGGACCACTCACATTCCATGGCCATGAATGGCTATCCCAAACGTGGAAATCCCATTGAAGGTGCATTTTTGGACTTGTACCGTTAACGTTACTATACTATTAGTTATACCTTTTCTTTTGTGTGAGTACGTTTCGACTTGCTTATCATTACCTCCTCGAATCTTCCTGTTGCCTATCGCACTTTGGCACTTTTCCTCTCTTGCACCGTGCAGAGAAAAGCATTAATTGACGGAACACAATGAGAAAATGGAGTGAGGCCGGCGGGAAGGGGCGACAACATGAGGGAGAGTGAGACCAAGTTTCAAGGTCTCTTTTTTCCTCAAGTTCGGTCACAAAGGAGGAATCACACGCTTATGAAAAATTGGCAAAAAAAGTTGTTGCGATAGCCGGGAGTCGAACCCGGATCAACAGCTTGGAAGGCTGCTATTCTAACCGTTATACCACTATCGCACTATGAGGGTAAGTGAGGCCGGCGGGAAGGGGCGACAACATGAGGGAGAGTGAGACCAAGTTTCAAGGTCTCTTTTTTCCTCAAGTTCGGTCACAAAGGAGGAATCACACGCTTGACTGAGCACATATTGAATGGAAGTGGGACTTGAAAGGTTTGAGAATGTGTGCTAATAATTTGGCAGGAGTGTCGGACGTGACCCCGGAAGGATTCGCATATCAGACATTGTCATACATCAATGGGCCAGGGTACACTCATCACAGAACGAAGGAAGGGATCGGGATGTCTGGGAACGAAACCACAATGACTGTGAACACATGGCGAAACCTCAACCTCACTGCTGAGAACAATACGAATCGCTACGAGCCACATTTTGCTGGCTTCTGGATGGATTACGAAACTCACGGAGGGGAAGATGTCCCAGTTTATGCCATTGGTAAGAGTCAAACCGTAGAACGGTAGAACCCCCAAAAAAACTTAATGTATCATATCCAACTTCCTATCACGTCCACTATTCCCGCTTATCATGATAGTCATTTTGAATATTTGATTCAGGTCCGATGGCTCACTTATTCCATGGCGTCCATGAACAAACTCACGTTCCCTTCACCATCGCATACTCCACTTGTATCGGACCTTACTTTAAATCATGTCGAATGGACAAACCCACTAAACCTCCGAAATCACCGAGGTTCTCTCCCTCCTCCGCCATTCCAGTGTCCATTGCCAACACTCGTCCTCTATTATTATTATTTGTCTTTCCTCTTTTGTGGTTCAGTCTCATGTTTTGTCAAACTGACTCTTCAGCCTTTTAACCATTTTCCAAATTAAAGTCCAAAAATTGGTTGGTATTTTAAAACCTTTGAAAAATAGTATTTTACTAGTTGAATTCAAATTGATATTTGAAATGAAACAACGACTCTGTGGACTGCAGCTGTGCTTCATTCTTGCCGTCCATTAAAAATAATGAATGACCTCATGTCATGACCTGATGAATCTATTGTTCCCAATGTGATGTTTGGTCAAAGTACCTAATTATTGTGAATTGTGACAAACTGTGACACACGACATTATTATTATGCAATAAACAATGCATAATACACATTTTTCGATTTCATCAAAGCATAAATTATTGATTTTGAAAGTGGAGGAGCGTTGCATAAAAAGAGGAAAGTTGAAGTTGGTGTATGTGGCTGGCTTGTATTCATTCCGGTCTCATAACGGACTTGGGAGACTGGAGACCTTATTGACCCAAGGAGAGAGTAAGAGACCTTGAAATTGAACGAGATGCCTGGAGGAAGGGAAAGCAGACAAGTGAATGTGTGAATTGGTGCACGTCAGGAAGAATGGAATGAAAATGCTGTTGCTCTGCTGTGCCTTCATTGGGAGTGTAAATCAGCGTGTGAGTTCTTCTCTTTCTCCTCCTACTCCTACTTTGAAATTCTAAAAGTCGCTCAGGACCGAAATGTACATTAGACGGATTGGAGTTTCCTTCTTTTCAGGTGTGGACCTAAGCCTAAAAGACTTGTTAGCACGCTTGAAAGGATTTCTTTCCCTACAAAACATTGTTAGATCCAACATCCAACCATCCAACCATCCCCGTTTCCTTTCCTTTCGTCTTCATTTCGTCTACACACATCCATTCACCGTGCTTTCCCCATATTCCTCCTCTTAATAATTTCCTTTCCTTTCCTGCCGTGGAAGTCCATGCCAAGTAAACTGAATCAAACTCCATGCATCACGATTTTTACTCCATTCCATTTCCACGAGGTTCCCAGTTTGGTCAGAGTCACACAAACTAACAATGACTTGAAGAAGAGAGCTCGTTCCTCGTTCTTGTCCTCATCCTTACAGAAATAAAGGAAAAACCTTAGTGTACGGACTACCGACGCACCAGAATTGCGAGTCGATTGCTGTTAAAGCATTAAAAAGCCCTATCGTCGTCGTCGTTGTTGTCGTCTCCCAAAAAGAAACCTGGGAAAGCAAACCTTTTTCTGTCCCACAGTTAAAGTCTGTAGAATTTGCATGGCCAGCCGCCATGAATTATTTAGCTTTTAGAAGGCAATAAAGAGAATGGGTCTTTGGAAATAGACTCACTTGCAACCCGGGTAGTAATATAACTTGACATGCTTTCTCTCTCGTCCTGAATCCGGGTCTTTCTTGGGAACAGGTAAAACACTGGAGGTACGGGTACTTCCATTTCATACCCATGCCCTTTACATTTTCCTATCCTTCATGTTTGAAAGCTATACACTGTTTGTCTATCAATTGCCAATAGGCAGTCACCTTAAAAAAAGCTTTATCCAAACTATTGTATGAAGCAAAATACCCCTTTGTTGTCCGTGACCATGGGAATAAACGCTGGACTACATACTGCTGTTAGTTGTAATTAACTGCTCGGACCAGCAGGTTTCACACAAAATATAAGGAGGGAAAGAGCGATGGGAAAAGAGAGAAAAGTCGTGCTTTTTTTGTAGATCTTCTTCTTGAGAACGAAAGAGGGAAAGGCAGGGAGACAAGGAAGAACGGAAGAATGTTGGATTTGACCAGACCACTCTGTGAATTATCCAAGATGTACTTCCATTGCGGAAGGAGCAAGTGAAGAATTAAACACTGACCTTGTCCGGCAGAGCAAAAAGAAGCGACCAAAGTGAGGGACGAGGACGAGTGAAAGCGAACCTTCTCTGCTCCCAAACATGTTCCACTTTCAATGGGAGGAACGAGTTTCCGGCTCAAAACATGACGTAAAAGCAAAAAGGTAAAGGAAAAATACTCTCCACGAAACCCGGGCACATTAGACATTGAAGGCTCCAGGGAAGAAGCAGAAAGTTGAATGGGACTATGAGACATGCTTTTTCCTCTCGTCATGTCTATCCTCTGGACTCTCCAAAACATGTGAGTACAGGCTCAAGCCACCCAAAAAAAAGAACTTTTTTTTGCTTTCCTTTCGCTTTCCTTCTACTACTAACCACCTTCAATTTTGTTCGACTATTCAATGAAATACGAAAAAAAGTGTATTTTTTCTTCTTTTTAATACCTGCGAATTTCCCAGTTGAGCTTAAGGCAGACTTCACTCGAGAGAAGACCAAAAATCGAACCATTTCATTTTCGTGATTCCTCCTCCAACGCTTCAACTCACTGAGTGAGCAGATCTTTTGCTGGTCTCTCCTCTGTGTACTGGACGTACTCTGTACATGTTTCATCTCCAGTTGGAACCGTTGGAAAGAAAGTCAATCCAATGTATGTAACAAAGCACGAAAGATATACGATTTAAGGATTTTTTTTAAAACCTCTTCTTTCCAAGACCTGCAACCACAAGATTGTGGGCTTCCAAATCACCCAATGATGATGGGACCGAAAAAGTATTCACTGGACCTACACACAGCACATCATTTCCTTCATCTCTGACCAAAAATTCCCCATTCCAGTCTTTCCCATGTCACTTGGTGACCAAGTAACTGAGCCAATTGCCGATGTTGTCGACAATCATTGCTTCGCACAATTAGTTTTGATAATTAAATACAAACATGCGTTTTAGAGTTTTTTCACATTTTTGGAAAGTTTGTATTTTAGTATAAGTCAAGGTCGTACCTAATGACACCGGGTCAAGGACGGAACGCAGGAGATACTAATATAGTGATGGTTTTGATGAATATATAAAAGGTAGGGTGATTTGGAAAGTGATGGAATGGGAAGCGTAGCGTTGGTGTGTAGCTTGTAAAGACAGGTTTGAGTGTGGAGTGAAAGCAGAAACAAGGAGAGAGAAAATGCTTTTTCTGGGCTAGTTTGAAGAGCCTTTGCTTTCCCTACACGAGAGCCGAGTTTTTGGGCCAAGAAGACAAGGGAGAACGGCAGCTTGAGGCTTTGAGCTTGGCAGCTTGCGCCGGTCATGAAAATACGAAATGCAATCGAAACTTTTCCGAATGAAGCTTCCAGTGCTGAGTGGTGCACCGTCGTGTTCCAACTGGAAAGTGTACTGTCGTAAATGCCAGAGCAAAAAGCCAGTGCTCCTGTCATTTCGAAAAAGTCTTCAATTCTTGCATTTTTTGACCTTTCGATCATCCAGGCGACAAGGATACACTAGCCTCGTCTCTGAAAAGTGAAAACCCACATTCCGCCACCATCCGCACGGTCCTGTCTTGTCCTTCCTCAGTTCATGACACAAGATCAGTAAGGTCATTCAAATTCAACTCGCAAAATTTTTTTTGACATTTTAAAAAATGTACATTTTTGTCTTTTCGCTAGACATTCAACATTACATATGTTTGCACTTGTGGAACTTTTGGAAGGGAAAGTAGCCTAAACATTTTGATTGAAGATCGCAAAGTTTTCTTTGTTCTTCTCTCTCTCTCGCTTTCTCAGTGTGTGTGTGCTTAAGGAACGTTTGCTCTGATAGTTTCTTGGTTTTTTGTTCAAAAACTCAAAGGAATATTCCTTAAGTGTGCCTCTTGTTCTTGAGTCTTCAGCTTCCGAGTCTCACGCCTTCGTCTCTTAAGAATACAAACAAAGTTGAATTGGACAAGTCGTCCTTCAAAGGCTTCCCTAAATTGAAGTCTCCTACAAACGTACACACCACACGCCGGGTTCGAAACTTGTGTTCACGCTTCTTCGTTGACTTGAGAATTCCAAAAACTGATTGGTACATAATTGACTTGAGTCAAGTGATTGAGTTACTTTTTGGCAAGTTATTTACACGACTTTGCGAATCATTTGCTAAAAATTGATTTGATTGAGTCTCCTTTTGGAGTTTTGCTTGAGTCACTCCAATAAAAGTGAGAGAAGGAAGGAAGAAGGGAGAGGATATTAGAATAAACGACAAGGTCTCGTGTTCTCTCACAAGCACCTCATTCTCCAAAGTTGATCCAGGTGTAGGACACAACAGGAGAGGAGCATTCAATTTGTGAGTTGTGAATGACAAGCGGAGGGAACAGCCGACTGACTGAGTGCAGTGCTGAGTGCAAATAGAGGATTCATCGGAACACACGAAACGAAGTTGATTTAGGGAGATTTCACCTTCAATTCAATCCATTGGGACTTCATCACAATCATCATTCCAAACATAGCACAACAGACAAAGAACACAGAAGGCGGACGCAGACTTCGACTCTGAACCGCAAGTTTATGTCCTCCATCGCATCTCGCATCGCATCATCATCACAATTCAAACCTTTTATCCTCATCCAGTTTCAAATCAACAAGCAAACGTTGCTCTGCTCATCATTAGCGTCCATCGTTTTTGGCCTTGGTCAATTGTCCAGTCTGGTCTTGTGACCTCTACATTCCATTATCCATTAGTCTCTAAGTTGAAATTCGCTCCCGGAATTATCGTCGTTAAAACTTTTAGAAAGCAAGGAGACTTGAGTGTTTCTGTGTATTGTGGCCTAGGCTCTGCACCTGCTCCTGTCTACAGAAAAAAAGTTTTGGTGGCACGCATTGCACAAGAAAACAAATTGAACAAGATCATGACGTCGACAAGAAGAAGCTGCTCCTCCCGACGTCTCCTCCTTTCTCAATTCTAACCCTAAGAAAATAGTGTCCAAACGTGGGAAAATATCAACATTTTTTGTCCTACATTGTTGGGTGAAGGAATGTGCATGATTGAATCTCCTTCGTTCTTCTTTTTTCCGGGCATTATTTTGTGTGTGTGACGACGACGCGTTGTCTGGTCGTCCTTCCCGTTGTCGGGACGTGTGTATCTGACAACACAAAGAAGACAAAGGAGAACCGACCCGCACCAACTTTGTATATACTTCATGCTTGCCCTCCTAGATGAGAATATAAGGTCACACCGATTTGACGACATCATCCTCACATGTGAAATTCCTAAGATGCGACTCCTCTCTTGTGTCCGCGCCATTTCTCATCCTCCTCAGTCCAAATGTAATCAACTCGCATCATCATCCTAAAGTATTATAAACAGTTAATTGTTATCATATGAGTATCAAAACGTGTGTCCGCTGTTGACTCCTTAGAATGCTTCCAACACGTCCCAACTCCTCCGGACTTTACTAAACCTAATTCCAAACTTCAACGACGTATCTTCTTCTTTAAAATCGTCAATCCATCAGGTAACAAATAATCATCCCCCTTTATTCAAGCTGTAATAAACAAAAACACTGTAGAATCAAACTAGAATTCAAAATCCCTGGTTTTCCTCTACAGTGCGTTGAAATTTCGGTGTACTCATT
>JABASF010002091.1:0-16890 GCA_019776145.1 Harlomillsia oculata
AGACGTGACTTCTGTTTTGCTAGGGAGCTTAACTCCATTTACCATTCAGTTCCTACGTGATTTCAAAACATTTTTTGGTGTAACATTCAAAATTGAAAGCTACAGGGACACCCTGGATGATGAGGAATATGAAGAAGACAAAGAGAAAAATAGCGAGCGACAAAAACTAAGTTGTTTAGGTATAGGTTACACCAATATGAACAAACGAACGTTGTAAAATTAATTGTAAATGTAAAATCTATGAGTTTCTTTTCTGTAATGCAATTTTTTTGAATGGTGTTGAATTTTTGTTTGAATTTTTGAAAATAAATAAGTTTTTATTTTATAATTTATAACTTCAATTTTTATATCTCGTTGTGCAATCTGCATGGATGGTTGGATGATTTGTTCGTGAGTGTGTGTAGCTGTTGTAATTTTACGATGATAGTAAACCCATATTTTATTATTGCATAATATCATTCATAGTGCCGTTTTCATTTTGTGACCTTTAGGTCAGCGTTTGATGTGCGATTTGTTTATTTTATGAGTCCCATGTTCCCATGTCTGCTTGATTTTTCCATAGGTCAAGATTTGCATAAATGATCCAAATTGCCCTTTTATATATCTTTACAACTTCATGTTTTCATCTAACGAGCTATCATTTATACATGACGCTTCTGCGACCATACGATTTTATAGCCAGGCCTACGCTTTATATTTATTGAAATGCTCATCATCAAAACACTTGGGAGTGATGAATTTTGTGTTTTTGCTATTGCTTTTATCTCTGTTCTGTGTCTTGAGTTTAATGCTACCATGTTTGCATTGGCAGTAGGCATTAAGCTATATAGTTTCGTTGAATATGTATAAAATGTCCATGTCAAACTTCCACAAACCTCGTAAAGTTGGTTTGCGATGTGACTCTAAATTATTTTTGTCACTTGTCTCAAATGCAAGAATTGAGCATGACATTAAAATGCAAACATGAGAGGAGAATGTGCGAAATTGGAAGGAGAATGTGAGAATGCAGATGAGTGCTTTCGAGCTGTTTTAATGCTTTTTTAGCCATGCTATTATTTTGCATATGCAGTAAATGGCACTCCGACCTTGAGCCTTGTTAAAGAGTAAAGCCCTTCTTCATCCCTGGACAAGCAAAGAAGTCAAACCACTTCTGCCGTTTTTGCAACTTCTGGTAGTAGTCATTTCATATATGGCATAAGGTATCTTTTGAGGCCGTGATAAACCTTGTACCACAAGTATGGATGAAATGGATGTCCAGGAGGAGGATTTGGGGTTCGGTCGTTCCAAGACAAAAAAAAATGTTGAACTAGCATAGTATAGGGTTTATAGGGTTGAAGAGAGCATTTTTTACGAAGCAACACCTGAACACGGATTGTGTATAGCATTTTAGACTCCGGTGATGCTGTGATGATGAGCTTTTTCAGCTGGAAAAGACTGGGCTTTTGACTTCTTTAGTTGAGAGTGCAGTTGGGAAAGTCAATCTGGACCGAAAGCTCCATGTGCTCTTCTGTTCAGTAAACTAGCAAATATGTTACATTTTAATTTCAATTAAGACAGGTGCATTTTCCTACTTTTTACTGGAATGGTTCTGTAAACATCAGAGAGGAAACGGCGCTCTATTAAAAGCTTTCATGAAACTTTATTCAATTATTTGATTAGAAAGATGCGACAAGCATCAGCAGATTTCCTAAAGTAAATAGAGTTGACGAGAAGGAAAGGAACGTTTAAGTGTGCTTTCCTCAAATGTCAATTGCAGGAAGTGTGCTCGTGCTCAATTCTTAAAAGGTTTTGAGTTTCTGGGAAATGCCTTGATTGAATTTTTGAAGCTTTCCATACGTCCCTGGAAATGTTATGTGAATGTGAGTCCAAAAGTCTCCAATAGTGCTTCTAGCATTTTAACATGAGCATGCAACCGAAAAATCTTTTACCGGTGTGACGCCTGCAGACCTTTTTCTGTCATTCTCTTTGAACCGGTCGAACTCACTTCCAATTGCTCATGAACCGTAAGAAACTATAAATACTTTTTTCGCTTTGTGCTGATGTCAACTTTATTTTCTTCTCGTTATGTTCCTAGTTGCTCCGACTTTGAATATAGTTTTGTACAGATGCTTTATGTAATAATTTTGTCTCAATCAGTTTCAGTCTTCATAGTTGAGTTAGCAGCGCCTTGAGCGAGTGTAGCTGATAATCATGTTTGTTTTTGCAAAAAAGTTTGAGGATCCAGTGACTCATTTAATGCGAACTGCGAATGTGTTTGACATTCTTATTTTGGAATATTCCAGCACAACAGGATCGTTTAACTTTTGACAAGCTGAAACCACTTTGTTTGTATTCCATTCATTCATTCAGAAAGTTGGAAACATGAAACTGCTCATCTCTCGTCCTTATACTGATTACTGCCTCGAAAATATAGTAAACTTGATTATTTCGGACAAGAGGGTATCAAAAATGTTACGAATTGAGTGAGCCAGTTTACAAAATTGACATCCGGTTCAAAAGTGGTGGTTTCAATCTTTTCGTGCAGTTTACGATCGTATGTATTTCAACACGGGTTTCCATAAGGTCATTTGCAATGGAACGGCACGGCATACATAGCCGAAGCATTCACAATCGCTTGGATTTTCTGCGGATGCGTTTTTCATGCTGGGCTGTTGCGGTCGGAAATAGGAATTCGGAATTCTGCGATGACGCCCAAATGCCAAATCGCTCAATGTGTTAGGAAGAATCTCCAAAATTATTTTAAGTACACAGTGACAGATATTTTCACAGAGTGTGTTTCCCCGAAATTCATGAAGGAGCGAGTTGTTCGGTACATTTGTGCTAATGTTCGTAATGTATGGGATCCTGTCGTGTTCAAATGAGAGTTCAAAGAGGAGCGTGTCTGTCGTTTCTCCATTGCCGTAAGTCATATCATAACGATTGCTATAACCCCAAAGCAAAAAAAGATAAAGTACAAACGAATTTACTTATAGTATCATCCTATTGAATTTAGGCATCTGGCCTCATTCAGTACACTATTGAAGAGTGAATAGTGACTATTATATTGGCTGAATGTGCGTTTTACTCCCTCAATTTATTACATAGTGAACGCTGCATTCAGTTTGATTGTACTAAACATTCCGTGTAGTACACGTTTTGCTTTTTCATTTTGTTGACTATGCTGCGCTGAATTCTTTTTGGGTGCACTCACTTTTACTATACTCAAACTCACTCGCAAAAGTCAAATTGCGCAAATCATGTTTTTGGCCGTGCTCTGGAGAGTCTGTGGACGCTGCATCTTCTTCCACAAGTTCATATTGCCTCATTTCATATTCGTTTAGAATGAGTTTTTGCCTCTCAGTCAAGCGGTGTGAACGGCCGCGTTCAGACGTTTCGTTGTTTGTTGCTTGGGTCCTTTCGTGTTCAGCTCAGCTTCAAAAAACTCGGTTTCATCATTTATTTAGTTTCATCGTTTTTGCACATCTTGTACAATTCACGAGATTCCTCACACAATTCCCTGGAAGTTGCTTCCTGTTGTCTTCAAATTCATCCTTCAAGTAAAAAAAAATCATGCATTTTTCATTGATTACAAAAAGGCACTATTTTTCTCTCAGCTTCATTTCATACTTTCTTTCCAAAACATCAACTTTTGTTTCATTGATGATCTCAATTCGCAAATCGAACAAATTTTGCATTTTCACGCTTCAACAACGCAAACGAATCGAGTAGCTTGACTTGACTATTTGGATTTGCATTTTGCACAATGTTTGCATCGCTTATTTTCATATCGTGTCTTCTATGAACTCTATGTTGCAATCTGCAATCAGCAAAATAAGAACGCGAACGTTGTGAAAGTGAGTGCATATAAACGACTTGTTTTTGATGTCTCATACAAACATTAGTTTAATAGGCTGTCAGTTTGTCAGTTGTCAGTATAGTTGTGCTACGTCCTACGTCATATCACCTTGCCCTTGCTTATTTTGACTTTGCAACTGAGTGCATGAATTTTTTTTTCTGTTTGTTAGTTCGTTTGTCATTATTTGTGAAGTCATCTTTCCGAAACTGCCGTGCTTGTAATGTTGTCCAGGTTTCTTGTTTACTTTTAAAGTCCTTCTTGATTACCTTGTTGCATGTATTTAAAATTGCTAGTGTGTAATAAGTAGTTTGTTGTTTAAAAAAATCCGTACAGTCTTTATATACAACAGAGCTGATGAGTTGTATTTTAAGCACAGGTAACACGAAACAGTAGCCTAGCCTTTTCACGCATTACATAATTTGAAAGAATTTACGATAATCATTATAAGTATATTGTAAAAATTATGACCTTGCTTTTATTGAGGATGAGGATTAATGGTAATTTACACGTTAGTCTCCGGATACTGAGGAACCATGTAACCAACTCGAATATTACATTTTATCTGTCGGTTGTATTGTAATTGTAGCCTAAGTGTACGGTCGGATTCAGATTAATTACAGGATAATAGATGGAATACGAGAATAGTCGGAAAGTCTGAACTCTGAACCCATTAAAAGATTTTTTTGTTTGTTGTAGTGTCTGTGTCTGTGTGGCTTGTACTCACTTTGGCGGCTATAACTACAAGTTCATGGTTAATTTGTTGTACTGCATTTTGATGAGAATCATTCAGGATAAATAGGAGATTTTGAGGGAGGATGCGACTGGGTGTGTATGAACCACACTAATGGATACGTCGATAAGGCTTTTATCGGGATGTATATTTGCACATTTTTGCGGATGCGTACATTGACAAAACAGACTACACGAAAATGTTAATGTGTTTGTTTATGAATGCATCAATAATGTGTTCAACCTCCGAGTGTGCCTTCCTGTCAGTAACAACGAATACGAATGAGTCATCGTCATATCGTCCATGCAAAAGGTTTTTTTCTGAACGCCTACGACGACCATTTGCCAAATGCGTTAATAATCCTTCAGGGATGTATGTTTCAACGTTGACTTGTTGTTTAGAGTATTTGGGATGAAGTAGGTGTGCATCTGCAGATGAGGTTATTAAAAAATGAAAATATGAACTGTAAAACAGCTCAGAAAAATTAGTTACGCTCCGTCGTTTGTCGTGGAAGGACGTTTATTTACTATTAAGATTGACTCATATTTGACTCATCATTGAACCATTTTTAAATTCACAGGTACATAAATTGAAATTATGTGAACTACCGGAGCATATTGTGATACTCTTCAAACCCTGTACATGTAGAGTAGTGGACAATTTTGCAGAGGGATTGGAATTGGAGCCGATTTAGAAAATTCAAAAACAGGAATGAGCTCCAATCACATTCCAGACGCGTACACGGGAACGACGTTCCTCAGTTTCCTTTGTCCTACGCTTTCCCTGTCAGTGGATAAGGTAAAATCCCTACAAAATCTCTCTGATTAATCCTTACGATTCAATTATGATCTACGCTGCAAAGTGGAAGACTAAATGAAAATGTTTTCAATGTTTCATGTAATTCAATGAAATTGACTGAAATATAGGTTAATTTCCTGTCGNAATTGACTGAAATATAGGTTAATTTCCTGTCGTGTCAACTCATCGCTCTGCTACTCAGCTTTGCCCTTAAGAAATGGATTCATCATCCGAAGGCGAAATTAATTTACTGTCTCGGTGCTGGCGTGTTTTTGTGTTTCGTGTGTTTTGGACTTGACGTGCTCCATGTCATAGCATCAGCTCTCGTCAGTTATGCCATTCTCCGCTATACGAAATCTCAGCTTATGCCCTGGTAATTTGAATCAGGTTTTTTAAAAATCATTAACATGCCTTTGTTATAATCTTCTAACAAAAATCTCGTCGCACCCCTTTAGCAAACTGATTACACCTGTAATTAGCACATTGTCGTATTTATAAGAGACTATATGACTCGTACTCTCACTCGTGTAAGGGCATTTTTTAATTCATTCTCGTGTAGGATCGTCCTTGGAGTGTCCATGGCTTATCTTGCATACTTGCACATCAAGAGGCAGTTTTTCTTGACGGGATCGACTTACTGCCTCGACATCACAGGTATGAAATTAAATCTTGATCTCTGCTATAGTCAATGCAATCAGTTAATTATTACATAATGTAAGTACCATATAAAGTTCCAGAAAAGCCGGAAAAGGTAAACAAAGCTATTACGAGTTTAAACGTTAAGCAGGACTTAACTTCTAGAATTGTATGAACTTGTTCGACTCAGAAAATTAGTGCCATTTGCATAGCTTGGATTCATATTCTTCATTAACATGGTTTTAATGAAAATGTATAGTGTAGTGTATATATGTAAATGTAAAGTTAATCACACTCGCAACCTTAACACACCCACAAAACACGCTTTACTGCCTGCAAACACGTGTGAGTGGGAACAGTGTGCAGAAAACGTAGGCTACAGGGGGCTTTTACTACAAAATGCATAGATCGCGAATCGTACAACTCCTTGGCTATGAACAAATGGAAAATGGTTACTTTACATTTCTATAGAACAGTCTAGAGAACAAGTAAAGATGATGTTACAGCACAGTCACGTTCTTTTGGCAAATAACGAAAAATTGCTTACTTGACCTTCTCGTGCTCCAAGTGCAGTCTCGCGCTGTGCCATTCAATTCCTGCCCTACAGCCAAAAAGCCAAAATGAAAGAGTCGGCAAACCAAAACGTCTCATTTTCATGTATATTTACGCGCAGATGGAGATTTTGTGTTTTACTTTACTGCACATAACGAAAAAAAAATAACAAGAAAGATGTATACAGTGTTATTTAACAGTTCCGTGCCACAAATTGCCTGTTTGGAATCTTTGAGATGAATTTATTGGAATGTTAAAATGTTTCTTTCCAGGTCCATTCATGGTGATGACAGAACGGGTTACATCACTCGCGTTTTCAGTCAGGGATGGACGTGAACAGAAGAAAGATGAAGGTGCTAAATGCACAGAATTACAGAAACGTTATGCCATCAGGTACATTGGTGCCATCAAGTTGGAATTATTGTGTCTTATGCTAAAATTGTATGAGATGATGTCATTTGAACGAAGATTTTGTTGTTTCAGGGATGTTCCAGACTTATTACAATATTGCAGTTTCTCATTCCAGTTTCAATCCATGCTAGCTGGTCCACTTGTGATGTATGCTGATTACATGGAATTCATTTACAATGACAAATCTCCTAGTCCATTGACAGTTGTTATCAAAAAGGCTCTAGCTAGTATTTTGTTTGCTGTGCTATTTTTGAGTCTTGGGCCGCTATTTTACATTGATTACATTCGCAGTAAGTGGAAGTTTCATTGATATTTTGGCAATTTTGGTAATGCAAACATGCAAAGTACTTCAAAACGAAATCATTTGTACATTTTCAGCTAAAGAATTCTTAGACGACACTTCTATAGCTTACAAAATGTTTTACTTGACTTGTGCAACGGCTCTGGAAAGGACCAAGTATTACCACGCATGGATAATGGCAGATGCAGTTTGCAATGCATCCGGCCTAGGTTATGATTCCGATAAGGATAATTGGGATTTAGTCACAAATGTGTATCCTGTCCGATTCGAATTGGCTGGGAACCTAAAAGAAACATTGGATGTGTGGAATATCGGAACAATGAAATGGCTTCGATTCATAATTTATGAGCGTTGTCCTCCAAATCTCAGAACGATCTTGACTTACGTTACGTCTGCAATGTGGCATGGTTATTTCCCAGGTTATTACATAACCTTTTTCTCAGGAGCACTCTTTACTGAAGCAGCTCGAACGGTGAATAATTTGATATTAATTTTCATAGATTACTGCTAACAGACCTAGTAATTAAATGTGTATCCATGTTGCTTCGCAGGTACGAAAATATGTCCGGCCTCTGTTTGTGAAAAACGGTTTGCTGAAATCATTTTATGATGTCCTTACTTGGTTTACCACTCGATCAGTTATCACGTATGTGACATTCTCATTTGTCATTTTGGACTTTGCTCCAAGCATGGTTGTCCTTGGGTAAGAACATTATGCGAAATTAGTTAATTGATTAACTAATTACACATTTTTCATGGTTTTGCGTTTATATCTAATTAAACGTTAATGTGAACGGTTTTGTTCTGTATTGTACAGGAAACTTTACTTTTTCTTCCACATCGCTGCTTTCTGTGCATACTTCATTCTTCCTAGAGTAGCAAATGCATTGTCTGAAACGTCTTCGGGCCTAAATGAAACTACAAACAAGGACAACCAACAACGTCGATTTCTCAACAATGTGCGTGTCACTAAATCCGAACCCTCAATTGAAAGTAGTGGACATTACGCTGAAAATGCGCACAATAATCAACATTTGGATATCCATGACACAAAAGTGGACGGGGACGATTCATGGAAATCTAGAACAAATAATACAACTCACATGAACATAACAGCCAAGTTAAAGACTGGATGAATGTGAAAAAAATTGATTAATACTTTAAAATTTTCAAGTTCAATGACAATTATTGTGAAAATCCAAAAACCTGAATTCAATTATGGTTATAAATGGTACAAAATATAAGTAATTACTACAACGTTAGTTCAAAATGCCAAAAAATGCATATATTGCTTTCCAGCAGCGTGAGCGTACATTATAGAATCCTTTCACTGCTTGACATATTAAAAAAGTGTCAAAACATAAATGGGACTAATAATTATATGAAATATAATGTGACAAAATTCAATGCAATCAAGAAATGAGTAAAAGTTATCTGTGATGAATTTTTTCTTTGTTTTAGTAGACTTTTATTATGACTATGACACAACATGACTTTTTAATGTCGACGTAATGAATTGTTAATTATTATTATTATTATTAGTAATTTATAAAGTAGTTTGTAGTGACTTCTATGACGTGAGAAATTGATGCCTGCAGAATTACCTGATGAATTTTAACATACCTTTGGAACTTATGAGATTTTAATGTTAGCATAAATATTTTCACTAATTAGTTGTTACTAAATACTTTGTGTATTTGAGAATGAGCTGAAATGAAATACTTTTGCAATATGACGTCATTTTTTTACAATTTTAGTTTACAATTGCAGAGTAACATTGATTTTGTAATGCAAAAGGTTGTTGGTATCTTTTTGTGTAATTCACTGTCTGACTATATATATGAAATATGCAATGCAATCCAATGCAATAATAGAAATCACTAGCAATGTTAAATGGATTAATGAAAATAAAGTAGTATTTATTGCTAGCTTGTAAATGTTTGAAGTCAATAAAAAAAAGCTTCAAATGTTCACATCGCTGATTTTTATTTACCAAAAATTAACTTGATTTTTTTGTGACTTCTTCAATTCATTTCCTTAACTAGTCAATATTATCTTTTTATGGTAAACACTAAACAGTATAAAAATATCACCACTTCACTTCATCCTCATACCGTAAAATGCATTCCACTATCTGTAATACGTGTCTTTTTTGACTTTGTGACTTGTAGTCTCATACATCATAATCATGAGACACTGACAGTTATCCATTGCATTCAAACCAACAATAATGTACTTGAAGGCACATTTTCATAATATTTGTTTTAATTGAACGCTGACTCTTGTATGTAAACCGTGTACACGTTTTTTAAATGTCCAACAGTTCTCCGTTGTTGTCGTCGTTAGTCGGACCTGCTACCGTTGCGTTGTATCATCGCTCGAAATTGTTACTGACTCATTATCATTATTGTCCAACGTTTGCCCATTCTTTTTCCACGTCTTTATAGTACACAAATTTGGTAGTGGAAACCCAAAATCTTTCAGGGCCCTGTACATTTCCGGAAATAAAAAATTAATGACAGTTCTTACTTCTTACGTTCTTACTGTTAACATAGGAAACAGACATTTTAATAAAGCACTTATTACCTAAACGCCTTGTTGCCTATACGAGAGTGAATTTCCAGGCACAGTTTTCTTTCGTCAGGGGCGTAGACTTTATGTGTTCGACTACCAGCTCTTATTTGAAATTTAATCAAGTCCACGAGTTTTGGGTTGTCTTCCAGATCTCTGTGCAACATGGCATCAAGATTAACACGCTTCGCTACTTCCTTCTGTAGGCGTACCTTGCATCTCCGCACTGTCCGTTGGTACGTTTCTATTTTTTTCCTAAGCCGCACCATCGTTTTTTTCATAGATTCTGCATCTGTCAGTGCTGCTGCTGCTCGTCGTTGGTTATTAATTAACTCAATTGCCCTGTCTGTAGAAGATGCTGCGGACGAAGTGGAAGCAGATATTGGGTTTCCTAAGAATGTGGAAGCAGAAGTTGTGTTTGCCAACAATGTGGAATTAGCAACCGTGCTTTCTTTCAAAGTGGAAGCAGACGTTGTTGTGTTTCCTAACAATGTACCAGCACATCTTGTGCCTCCTAATAATGAATCATCCACTACAAAACTGACATCATCTTTCCTTCTCTTCCTTGGTCTTTTAATTCCAGTCAGTGGTGCAGGTGTGACAATTTTGTGTACGATTATTGGCGGTGGTAAAGCGATATATACCGGAGCTGTCATTGGATTGGAATTCATGGGTTGTGCAGGGGTCCCTTGGACTGATACACTTCGGGACATTGCGGCTTGTTCATTACCAGTTACAATCCTCGTTCTGCCATTGATTGTTGTGTTCAAAACTGCTCCAGGATTTCGTAGAATAGCTGGCAAATGGCTATACGCAGGTCGTACAGTCTTATTTCTCAAATGTGAGGGCCTACTTGATGAAAAAGTCTGAATAGAGCCTGAATCCACATCATTAGAAGTCTTCTCAAACACGGATTCGTCGTTTTCGTCAATTATTGTTATTAATGGTGGCGTTTCAGGTCTGTTTGCAGGTGCGTCAACCGCATCAACTGGCCCTGCATTAGCAGTACTTAGTGAACCAGGAGATGGAGAAACGGTGATTGGATTCGCACTCGGCGGCGAGGGTCGATTTTCAGTGACCGGAGCACGTTTAGCAGTTTTTGATGTACTGTCGTCATTGTTCTTTTCAGGTGTCGAGCTTTCGCCAGTTTTCTTTACACAAGATTCTCCACGCTGATGCAGCAAGGCTGGAGATCCCTTCTTCTTAAGTTGTGTTCCTCTTCCTGATGCTGGTGACTGAGATGACTCAACTGTTAGCGGACGTAGCTCCCTTGAACCTGAATCTTTGTTCCCTGACGCTGCCAATTCAACCTCAGATGTGTCATCATCTTCATCTATAAGAATGATAGGCAGTTCTTTGACTTTGGATGAGTCCAGTGCAACGGTTGATATCGTGTCTAACGTTAGAGACACGGAAACTGTGACTTGATTTGAAGCCGAACAAGCAGGTCGAATTTCAGCGGTTGATTCAGCTGCATTAGTTGGTACTGTAGACGAATTCCGTACATTGGTTTCTGATGTGGAAGCTGTATTGATTTCTTTACCCAACCCTATCATACGTTTACCTAAAATTCTCTTTCGGCTTCTCGTCATGAGTTGTTCAGTTTTCTTCCGTAAATTAGACGGATTAACTGCCGAAGGGGACTGTGCTAAAACCGAATCCATGCTTCCTGACGATGATGGTGTCTCGTCAACCACATACATCTCATTGTCATTACTTGTTACAACTAGCGCCGGAGTTTCAGCCACATTCGCAAGCGACGACGATCGTCCACTTGCAGTGATTGGATTCGGGGAAATTTTTTCGACATTTGGACTCCGTGTATTACTAGTTTGGTCTCCAGATCTTAAAGCAATTGTTTCTTCAGAAGACAATTCCACGTCTCTTGATATATTTTTAACTACGGTTGCGTTATCACTATCGTCATCACTTACGACAATCAACGGCGGTGTCACAGCTATGCTTGATTTCTTAGATTTGGCCACTGTTCTTGTATTTCTTTTCTTTCCAGCGGCTTTTCGACACTTGCGCGAAATGGCTAGTTCCCGTGCCGTATTTAGTAGTTTTACTCGTTGAGCCTTCTTTCGTAAAGGAGAAGCCGCTTTCGAATCTTTCTTCTTCCTTGGTTTAGTACTTTTCTTCGAAACGACTAGTGAACCTTTCTTCTTTTGTTGTTTTACCTTCTTTCGCAATTTGGATAACGGTTCATTTGTTTCTGAAACCTCGATTACGTCTGAATCGAAATCCGCGATATGATTCACGTTAAGTGAGATCGGCGACGCTTTCCTTTTGCCCTTTTTCGAACCGGAATTTGAAGTTGCCTGTGTTGCATTTGAACACTGTAGCGGAGCAGTTGGAGTTGGAATCAAAATAGGCAAAACATAAACGGTGCTTTGAGCTTGAGCCGAAGCCGAAGTCGGAGGAGGTCCATTCTCATTGACTGATCCTTGTTTGCTTTTCTTAAATATAGGTTCGGTAGTTTTACAGAAAACGGGCCGTGCTGGTAACCTGAAATCACATCAAAACAGAAATCAGTTCAGAACAATAATATAAATGCATATTTTCATACACAATGCAATTTTAGCTACCTGAGACCAGGTGGTAGTGGTTGCAATCGAGGGAGCGTTGGTGCTGATGATGCAACTGAAGCAATTGCACAGTAATCATGATCTATAATTCCGGGTTTTTGTTTCACGAATCCTTTTGGTGCTTCAGCCGCAACTTGAAGTAGAACAGAAGGGACAGCTGATCGTTTTAGTCGAGTCGCACTCAAGTAATCACATTTTTTAAAATGTCTGCTACAGATACAAAACTTTTGCGAAAGGTACGATTCATTGAGTCCCAGGGTTTGCACCCATTTTTCTTTCAATTTCATGTCACGCTCTGGAGAGTTGTGAATAGACAACTCACCATCGCCTATGGATTTGCAAAGTGTACATTGACGCATTTCGCAATAATTTAAATGTGATGGGTCAATTCAACTATTCAACACTTCAACACATTGATGTAACATATGAATCAGCTGTTGAACCTGAAAAAATTAAAAGATTCTCGTCAAAGTTAATTCTACTTTCTAACCTATAGTTTCGTTTTCTTATTAAATACAATAAAGAATCTAGTAAACTGTTTATAACAAACCTTAATGTATCGAAATGCAATACAATGACAATGTTAAGTCATGAAAATGTGCTCGGGCTCTGATATGATTCCGTAACCCGGACCGAGTCGGCTGACGGACACTCGAATTTTCATATGATTCTCTATCCTCCCGCTTATATTGGCCGGGAAATTAGTGTGCTTTTCGCATGGTCCGCTGGAGTTTGGATTCCGAACATTTATATTTTGAATCTCAAAATATTAATTTAAATATTTCAGTTTATTAGTTGTTATAATCATTTCAAAATGAATAGTGATAAGAATGAGGAACCTGAGGTAGTTGGAATCCTCAGTAATTTTGAGGTCAGTGTGTTAGAGTGATAATTTATTACCCTTTGTCGTTTCTACTATAAATTGTGATTTATAGTAGAATTGATGTTTTATTTTGTTTTATAAACTTCACAGGTTTACAAGTATTTTAAGCATTTAAAAGACACGGGTGCTGTGAAACGAATCCCCGGACAGCAGAATAGTAGCGTTTCAACAGTAGCGTACGAGACATTACATTTTTTGGAAAGTACTCCTTGTGCTACTCAAACTGAAGAATGCGTTAAGGAATTTATGGAACGACTTCGACCTTACAATTTCACGAAGCAAGAATTGCTTGTTCTATTGAATAATGTAAGTTATAATGTTTCCTAATTTCATGTTTTATCATTACTGTTTTCACGTTATCAGAATTTGACAGTATGCACAGTAGTATAACGGCACAACGTTTCATTGACTCATTTATAGCGCCCGACACATCCGGTCCATATTCAAGCTATGATCGAAGAAAGTGAGGAAAGATTAACCGAGGATCAAGTTGATGAAGTTTTACAGATTATTGAAGAAACATTGCCACCTCCGGATCCTTCGAGAATGCGCACTTCTTCAATGTCATCAGATTTTGAGGGTGAAATTGAGTCTATGGTAGCTGCTTCAAATGTTCCAACAACATCAACATGATAATTTTGTGACAAACATAACATTATTATCATGTAAAATCGTTTTTTAAAGATAATCCTTTGTATAGTAGTTAACTTATATTACTTAAAGAATGGCGTTTGTTTATGAACTTGAGCTTGGCAAGAAGTTACAGAGACCATCTTTATTAACAGTAATCTATGGTTAAAGTTTTCACATTTTTTGTAAGTTCTACTCTTACATCACTACGAAAAGGAAGAACGAAATATATTAATATAATATCAAAGATAATCTTCTGTGAATGTAAATGGAGGAATAAAGTGTGTTTCCAATTTTCAATATTGCACAAACAACACTATAGTAGATCAATGATGAACTTTTAATGAGGATTTAGAAATTGTCCTTCATTGAACGAAGAATCTGCATACATTTGATGGGAGAATCCGCTCCAACTTTTTTCTGCACTTGTGGAAGAACACATCTCATGAAAGGATTAATTTCTTTTTCCTCTTCAATAGTTGATGGAACGGTGGGGTTTTTCTTCTGTCGTTTCCCTTCCGCCCAGGACAATTTGTCCTTCACTTTGGCATTGTCGGGTTCCACCGTCAGAGCAAATTGAAGATTTTTGACTGTATATTCATGACCGCAGAATACCATCTATTCACAAACACAAGCATTACAAAATTACTATTCAGAACTGAAGACATGTAGGTTAGGTGCAACCATAAATGAATTAAGATGCCAATAAAATTGTTTAGTTGACCAAGACCAACCGTGTTAGAAGGAAGGTTTCCCAATTTCTCCACCAAAGCAGAGTACATTTGATCAGCAGTGCCCTCGAAGAACCGCCCACATCCAGCAATGAAGAGTGTATCCCCTTTAAAATGGCAAAAATCAGTTTCAAATTAATCTGAGATTGAACAATGTATATATTTTGGAATTGCACAAGAAATGTAACAACTAACCAGTAAAAACTGCTGGATTATCCTTCGACTTCAAGTAATAGCAAATATGTCCACTGGTATGACAAGGAGTGAACAAACAGGTGACCTCTAACCCTCCAATTGTAAATTCATTCCCCTGTTCAACCTTTCTAGTCAACGCCCCGATTCGGGAATCCCCACCATAAACTTCCATTTTAGCATTGCTGTCACCGTTTTCAGTTGCATACAACTGGACAAGTTTTTCATTTCCACCAGCATGATCCCTATGTTAAACAATATTAAGGTCAAGGTGTTCTAACTATAAGCAATGTAATGGTTCAATATTTTAAGAAATATCAAATAGCAATTACCAATGATGATGAGTCGTCAGGATTGAAACCAGAGTCACATTCTCTTTTCTCGCCACATCCAACACAGTTTCCGGTTCCACTGGATCCACAATTGCAGCTTTCATTGAATCCTTATCCACAATCTGAAAAAAATCAAAAGTCAGTAAACAAAATCAATATATACGATATCTAAACTTTCTAAACTGAGAATCCAAAGCATTAAAAATCTCTTACCAAATACATAAAATTGTCATTAGTGGCTGGAATGACAACTATGCGAAAAGTCTGAAAATCCAATGTTGTCTTTTCACTGTGCATTTTTGATTCAAAATCAGCGGAAATAACTGATGAAACAGGTGTAACACTACTGAAACTTCTACACAGAACTGTAGGCAGAGTTAAACCAGCACAAGTCCTAATCCCAGCAAATCCTAATAGGTCTCGAGAATCTTAACGCCGCTGACAAAAAGTTTCAAAAAAGGTCCATAAATTCTTACTCTTTACTTTAATTTATTTGCTTTACAATTTTACAAAATATTAATGCGTACCAAGTGATCTTTTATTGACGACACTCACAACTGAAAATGTACGACGAAGCAAGAAAGACATTCGACCTGAAATAAAGGTAAATGAGTTAAGAATTTTATATTATATTGCTTGATTTATTAATTTATGTTAAAGACATTGAAATCACCTTGAAACTCGTGGATAGTTGACGTTGATACACTGCACTTGGTCAGCCGGTTTCCTCAATGAGCTACCCGCTCGTGTGATTTTACGTGTGGACGGTTCTCGTAAAGCGGTAAAGCCAAAGGAAAAAGTAGAGAGAGGACGTGGAAATGTGCGTTTTGTGCGTTCATTCAATGTTACTTCAACGAGAGCTTACCAATCCCTAAGCGACTACGGCGCCATGAACGAGCTGCGATTTACGGTTGAACTAGAACTGAGCTGCAAGGACATTGTACTCGTTGAGTCTCGAGTTTCCATTTTGGTGACGTAAAATTCAAACCCGTCGAGTCGGAAAGTGCCACTCAACACCGGGTAAACGTTGAAAAGATGCAAAAATGCCCAACTATTTTTAAACGACGAAAACGAAGCAACTATTTTTAAATAAGAATTTTAATTTAAAACGGTCTAAAGTAGTTGATTTTTAATTTTTATTTACCAAAAATTAACTTTATTTTTTGCGTTTTTTTCGATTCATTTCCTTAACTAATCAACATTATCTTTTCAAAAATGGTAAACAGTATAAAATCACCACTTCACTATCATCCTCACCCTCATACAATAAAATGCATTTTCAATTATTTTTTGGTTTTCAGCAATATTTTACATTTCAACTGAAATGAAATAAATACTATACCAAAATCGAACAAAAATCATACATACTATGTACGCTGCTCGTTTCACAGTTTCTCCATAAAAACAACATTATATCAACAATATATAACAACAATTAAGATAACATTTCCATGTTCATTTGAAAATGTACACCGTGCAAATCACAATAACTCTACAATAATAATTAACATTTATGTTATCAGTAGTTACCTTGTAACAAAAAGGAAAATTGCACTTTATAGATTCTTGTGTGTATAATGCCTATAATGCGTGTTCAGAATTTTTCTCAAAAACCTAAAAACTTTTGATGTCTCAGTCATACAAATATTTTAATTTAATTTACAAAAGTTTACTTCATTTTGGTAAACTTTATTTAACCC
>JABASF010002092.1:0-16885 GCA_019776145.1 Harlomillsia oculata
TTGCATGTCAATTTGCATGACGCATGTTTCGGGGAATGTGATATTCATAATCCTGCGGTTTTGTTTCGTACAAATTGTTTTATAGGGAGAGGTTTCCCAATTTTAAAAAATTGAGTACTATCCATAATCCGTCCTTCTTAACTTTATTTTCTTTGCGTTATTTGAAAATGTTTATACACAATGACGAAAGTCGCGGTTGCAATTGTACATAAAATGTGTGAATAATACATTTGTGCAGAAATTGAATTGAAAAATTCATACAGCTTTTTTTTGGAGTGTAAACTTTACGTCTGCAGATTTGATCGTTTTAGGAATTTTATATTACTAGTAATTGTCCTCGTCCTCGTTGTGTGTTGCGTCCTTTTGTTAAGGAGGCTATATGGGCTGAATAGTTCAATGTTGTACGCATGGCTTAAGTATTTTAGGTTGAAAGTATTTTTTGGAGTATTGAAATTGAATTCATTAAGATAAGTTGGTCTCGTAACTTTTGTGTCGTCGTTGTTATGTTGTTTGATTGTAACCTTGTCCAATAGTCCAATAGTCCTTGTCCAATATTCCAATAGTCGTTTGTAGCATTAAATGGCATGCCTGACATGGTGGAATACTTTAGATTAGTTTGATTTTATTTTAGCTGATAAGATTGAATTTTGTAATTGACTGTATTGTTGATTTGAACACAGGTACTGAGTCGCATGATGACATTGCCATCACGTCTTCCAGCAGTGAAGCGTCGTTTGCGGATTCTGGAATACCAACTACAGAAACAATTACTCCGTCACCGTTGTTGCTGGATAACGACGTGGATCGGGATCATGAACATGACCATATTGAAAAGGTATCTATCACATTTCTATCGATATGAGAATTATACTAATTCCACTTATTCAATTAATTTCGAGGGTTAATCGTTCGTTTTTCTTTCTTATGAATTTTAGGACGTGTTAAGTGTATCTTCACAACTCCTCACTACGTTCTGGTTCAGACAGTGGTAATCAATGGAGAGAAATTCTCCAAGCCAAAGTGGAACACGATAATAAGGTAAAAACATTCAGCATGTACTGAAGTGAGTATGTAGAACAAGGAATTCTATATATTATTTTGTGAAAATTTTAGGACGTGGAGAAAGCATTTGGGTCGGAAGACATGAATTATTTGCCAGGCGATGTTGATGCTGAAGTTACAAGTCCCAGTCCTACAAAACAAATGGAAAATGCACATGGAGATGACAGGAACTTCGAGTTGATTAGACCGCAGTCAATGACAAACTTGAATGATTCAGAAAGACGTGGAGATGAGCAAGAGGCGGAAATGGAGCTGTCAGGGTATTCAGACGCTGGAAGTGATTCAGAGGAAAATGTAGAAGATGCGAGTCACGTCTCTCAAAGTCAATCTCCGACAAAGGAGAGCAGTGGGTCAAGGAAGCTTTCCAAGTCTGAGTCCTTTTCTCACAAATCTGAGTTTGACGAAGTGAACATGAAGAGAAAGTCGTTTGCTGGAACAAGAAAGAGTCCGGTGTCCGGATACAAGAGTTCATCCGCTGTCAGCACCGGAGGTTCTTCCAAGGATCTACGGAAATCAAGTTTTATTTCGAGCTCCGACGAAGATATCCCGTCAGCCACAGGAAAGGAAAAGTCGGAAATTTCCAGCAACTCTTCTAAAGATCAAAGAGTTACATCATCCATGCAAAACTTGCATACGAAATCAAGGCAAACTGATGGTTTACAGGCACAGGAACCAGCAAAATTCGACTCTAAAATATCGCCCCAAAAAGATCCTATGACAAGTAAAGGAAAAGTCAGTAACAATGCTTTCCACAAAGCCACAAGTTTGATGGAGCTTCAAAATTTGGAACCCGATATTGCCGCAAATCCTGAGCTTATGCAGACATTCCGCTCAGAATTTGAAGCTCAGTTTGAGCAATGGAAACAGCAATTTCTTCAAAAACATTTAGGAGCTTCTGTTTCAAAGGCTGACACCGTCGATTTTAATGAATCGCCAGCGGAACATTCACAGGTAACAACTTTTACTGCAACTTCTAAATTAATTCTGCATCCTCTATTTAATTACATAGTTTTGCTATTATGACACTTATCAGAGCAAGAATTAATTAGCAAAAAATCGTCGGTGTGGAGCGCAGAGAAATTGATCATAAGATATCAAATTACATTCTCAAATATAAAGTAGTACAAATGATGCGTATAGCATACTATTCCAATTTCATTCGTCTGTGAATCAGATCTTTATCAAAAAACAAGGTGTGTGGTAATGCGTCTGACGTACGACGAGTACAGTTGACATCAATTATCGTTTAAATTGACATGATGCACGCTCTTTGTACACGTTTATCAACATGCATAACACAAAATTATTATTATGCATCTTTTAATACAAAATCTAAGCCGCTACCTATTTAATGACTTTGACGATGTGTAGGTTTTTTTAACGCTTGCAGAAGCCGCAAATCAGCATATTTATGTCAAAAACTCAAAGTGACCTACCTAAATTAACGTACACATTTAAAGATAAGGCTCAACGTCCATTCTAAGATAAGAAACTCAATTAATTCTTGTATACTCTGCAATCTGTAAACGCTATAGATCATTAATTTATTTGCTTGTTTCAACCATATACATCGTTAATATTTATGAACGCAATTTTATTTAACGACTATATAGTCAATACTTTTAAAAGCGGTTGAATGTTTTTTAGCAAAAGTCATGAGATCTCGTTCTTGTTTCCTGATTCCTCTCTAGTGACATATTTTCCGAGTCCTCGACAAGTAATGAGACCTATGTACTATATTCATTCATATTAGATTAGATTTAGAAAAAAAAGAGTGCGAATCAATACTTAATGCATGCTGATGCAATGCACTCGGAAAACGTTAGAGGCACAACAAGCAGAAAATGTCATTACCTCAATATCTGACTGCGCTGCCAATGCACTCATGAACAAGTAATAAAGTTAATAACGTTTAAACATACGAGATGAGGTATCGGAACACCTGGAAAAAAACTCTTTCCTCATTATCGTTTTGCTATCGGATGATTCCACAAATAAATATAAACTGCCTTATTCAATAGATTATAGGAGATGTGTAACTTGTTAGTGTAACCCTAACTTTTATATTGAATGTTTGCTGATAATGATCCATTTTTGCCCCAATCACACACTTGTGTGCTATAAGTGCTATTGCATGATTCAGTCATCGTCGTCGGTCTACGGTTGTAACTTGTAAAAGTCACTCGTTTGCGTTCGGTTCATGTCACCCATCACATAGACATGAGTTACCTTATAAAACCACTTGTAATACTTGCTGAAGAGTTAAGTGGTTGAGAATTTTCAAGCACATCGTCACATTGTCACTACTGTCTACGAGATATGAGCAGTTGAACAGGTTTTTCACATCACATTATTCGCGTTTCTTACAAACACAAGCTTAACTTGGTTTTCCATCTTTCAAGGTAATATTTTGTTGAAATCCCTAGAATTTGTCTCAAGTTTTTCTCTGTGTAGTTCAACGTGCAACATTGAACAAAATATCATGTAATGCAGTGAATGTGAGAAATTCTACTTATATATGTAAAGTAGGTGATTCTTTATTAAGTATTTAACAAGTGGTTCTCCGATCATACGCACACACACGTGTGTGTTTCCATTTTTGCATGTTGTCATCGTCTCGTACAAGCTACAATGAAAGCATTAAACAGTAGAGTTTTATAAAAAGAATAATCTTTAATGAAGGACCCAATTATCCGAAACTGATAGCAAACACTAGGTAATTTAATTTTATTTGTTGAATCTTTCAGACTGACTCATCATTGGAGCCTGATGTGAAGGATCACTTGGACAGTGATAAATTGGATGTCATCGAAAATTCGTCAGGATCTACAACTGCTGATAAAGATAAGTTTGATCCTGAAGTTCCGCAACCAATTACTAGTGTTGGTTCCGTAGTGGATTACGATGAGTCCGTTGTGGATCCTGTTGAAGTAAAAGTGTCCAAGTCGACAGAACTTCTGAAAGAAGCTGCAGATAGGGATTTTACACGGACGCCTGATTCTGAAAAATCTGAGACGCCAAATAGTGTTGAAAGTGAAAGGTAAGCGTAAACATGTGGGTTGTAAGTTGTAAATGAAACCGTTCGTTTGGGTTATTATATTGTTTGCATGCGATGATTCTGTTTTTTCAAATTAGTGATATGAAGACTGTGGAGAGACGACGACCAGATTTAGAAAATGAGGATGAAACGCCCATATACCGATATTCAGGACCTCCTACCATTAAAATGAGTACATGGGGAGACAGACCAAAACGACAAGTGTCTGTGAAGAAAGATAAAGACTACATAATGGGTTTTGGACAGCAAGATTCTAAACCAAAGGTTACATTGGTGGCTACAACTACACCTGAACCTAAACCGCAAGCACCTAAAGTAGTTGCTCCGAAAATTCTTCCTGTTTCTCCTCAAGTCATCAATAATACGCCACAACAGCCAACATTAAATAAAACGTCGAGTCTTCCGACAGGAGCTCGGAAGTGGGCCGGAATTAACGGAGCGCTCAAGGATTCCAGACCTCATGGTATTCCAAGCGTTGTTTCCGCGTGGCAGCAAAGAATGGAACAAAGTGAACGAGAACGACAAACTATGCAAAAACAAGCACCGCCGCCAGAGATTGATATTTACGCAAGTCCAGACGTACATGCTGAAAAAAGTGTTTCGACTAATGGCCTGTCGAATGGTAATTCTAACGGATACACTAACGGGCACGGGTCATCTGAAAGCAAATTAGAAATCATTATTCCTAAAAGTGGAGCATCCACGCCAACCGCTTCTGGGCCGTCTACTCCAGTTGTGAATGAATCAGTCAGCATAAAGACGAACAACATGCAAATGTCATCGCCACGTCGAACACTGGTGACTATTGGAAGTATGAGTAAGTCAAGTGTCATTGATCCTATTGTGGCAACTCCTGAACCGATGCGCACCCAACTCGCACCGTCTGCTGTGAACATTAATAAGGTGAAGGGATACACACCGCAAACAGAATTCAAATCTGTACCTTTCAAAATGTCACATACAACAAATTCCCTTCCGAGAAGTTTAACTTCTCCTTCTTCTAGTGAAGATGGAGTAGACAACAGGATTACACCTGAGAGACAAACTCTTCCAGTTGGATCACTGTCTGAGAAAAAGAAATTCTTTCAAGGTGTGAAGCCAGTGGAAAGCAATGCAAAAGAAGCGCCTATCCCTGCAAATAATTTGAAGGGTAACATTGCAACTATTCAAAAGGTTTTTGAACAACGACAACAGCAACAGCCACAACAGAAGCCAATTACCTTCGTACCAGCTAAGACAATATCAAGAGAATCGTCACCTCCTGTTTCTGGGACTCCAGTCATCGTAAAATCATCGAACCTTGGAAGGTCAGATACATTACCTATAAACAATGAAAAATCTGTTTCTGGAAATGTCAATGGAGGACCCTTCGGCAAATTGAGTTCGACACAAATGGTGCAACATGTTCTAGGAAAATCAAAATCATTTAACATGGATTCCATGCGAAGGTCGCCTTCACCGGTTTCCTCCACCACTTCTACACTTTCGAGTCGCAATTCGGAGAGATTTACCCCGTCGCCGGTTCCAACAATTACAGACGGACCGAACAACACAATTCGTATTTCTACAGGTGGGATTTCCGTGAAAACGAGTGCACCTTCATCACCTGGAGAAAGAGTTACTGCTACAAGTAACATCAAAACCATTGGAAATAAAGCTATAATCATCGTGAGCAGTACGGATGAACCCCAAATTAACATTTCGTCAGTGAATGACGAGCCTCCAAACATGTTCAAGCAACAAATGAGAGTGACAGGCCAAAACAGAAAACCGTCAAGTCCTCCTCAATCCAGTGTGTCAATTAAAGTGAACGTTATGAATGAGAGTCCTATTGTTCCCTCAATGGTGAAAGTACAGTCGTTTTCACCCGTTCAAGAATCAAATCAAAAGTCAGCAAATCCAGAGCCAGCCAAGGAATCTTTCCAAAAGCGACAAATTCCTCTTGTGCAACAGCAATCTATGTCAACACCGCCGCCCGTAAAGGCTCAAAGCACCAATGCACCACCTCCACCCCCAATGATGAACGAATCATCAGTGCCACCGCCACCGCCAATGTCAGGAATGAACGCTTCTCCTCCTAATACCTTGGCATTTAATGGAAAATCAAAATCTGCTTCCCTTAATTCATACAATGGCAGTCCGAACGGAAGCAAAGCCTCGAGCCCAAGCACTCCTACTAGTCCAAAATCAGATTTCGCTGACATCTTCAATGTCATCAAAAATTCTGGCGGAAATTTCGGCCTCAAAAAGGTATTCAAACATTTCATTTTAACATCCTGCAAAATGTGACAATTGACAATATAATAAACCTACAATTTTCATGATTCTAGACTGGATCTTCTTTCCTCCTACGCTGAAGCAATAGACGACCCCGAGCCCCTCAAGTTATAGCGTCATGAAATTTGTTAACTACCGGAAATGGTTGTAAATAATTTATTAAATTGTGACTTGTCAAGTGCCACAGCAGTCGTCCCTTTTTGTTGCTTAACGGCGATTAACCCCAGGATGGACTGCACTCATTTCAATGGATTTACTGTATCATCTCGATGTGTATAATAATCGTCGTTTCAATCATCTTACTATTATCCGTTTTCAGTTAATTGTGACGTGATTATTTAATCGTACTCCTTCTAACCACCACAACGGAAACTATACAAGAAAATTGATAAAAACATGTACTTGCATTCTTTTCTGTACCGCGATATGTTAATGTTTGTTTTAAGTCATATTGTTGACTTAAGTGCATACTGGAACAAATTGAACACAAGAAGATTAACTTATGTAACAATACTAATTAATATTAATAACCCAGTCCATGTTCCTTTTGACTTATCAATCTTTTGCCATATTATTTACGTAGATTCCAATTCTTATAGTTTGTCAATGTAGCTCGAATAGAATTCTCGTTATGCCCCGTGTTATAGAAAATCGTAGCTTATAGTTTTATAGTAGTGATTTAATTAGTATTACATAATGTTAATCGAAGAAATGATAAAAGGCATCATTTACGTTAGAATTATATTACACTGGGGAGATCGAAGATTTAATTAAAGCTATCAAGTACAGTTTATTATGCTGAATTTATCACGTTCTCGTCGATATTAAGGTATATGCATGCAAGCGGGTAATTGAAGAATTAAAGTTCTTTTGGTATGTTTGAAATGTTATTGTGACTTGTGACGTTGTGAATGTCTCATTCTTGATTCCATAAATGGAATATTATGTTTCATTGTTTGGTAAAACACGAATTTAATGTTTATTATAAAATAGTGCAATATTTTGTTGAAAATTTCATAAAGATTGAGACTTGAGCGCTGTGCTTTGTAACAAATAATAATTTCTATAATAAATAATAATAATATTGAGAATTGAGAATACGTAATACATAATAGTTTAGATTAGAATGGTTTAGAACTAGAATCGTTGTCTCGTTGTACTGAAAATGACGACGGCAGACGGCATTCATCGTTAATAAATATAATAAATAATATTCGTTAATAGTAATTAGGATTATACTTTATTAGATGGGTTTCTTACTCAAATGATTTATGTTCGGGTATAGAAATGGTATAATTCCGTATAATTCGTTGCTAAACCTTAATGGAGTAGCATTTTTTTGAAAAATTTTGTTATGAGTGAAAGACAGAACTGAAGTGCTAGAACAAATTGAACTGATTGTTGAATGTTCGTCGAATAGTAATTTTGGAAAGTTAAATAAGAAATCGAAATCAAAAGGTTGTCTAATAATGAGTAAAAGTTCTTTAGACATTAGAAACTATTAGAAAACGCTTCGTTTACTTGAAATAAAGCATATGGTGGTAATTATTAAAAATATCATACTTGCAAACGTTTATTCTCTGTTTCATCCTTATTTGCATAACACTAAATTATACATTACAATGCATGTCATCGGCGAGGACGAGGACCTTTTTTTTGAAAGGTGAAGAGTGCATAGCACTTAAAATGCAGCATTATATTTCTAATTTAGAAAAAGAACAGCAGCACACACGTCGTTTTTGACAGTCATTCAAAAGTGTGGTAAGACGAGCTCGTTCATGTGATCTCGAGTATACCTTAAGTGAAAGTATGCAAATGAGAGACGGTAATATTACAAACACAACCAACAACGAAGAATAAGAAAATATACATGCATCGTTCCGTTAGTTTTTCTATTGCTATACATTATTGTTCTTCGTTTCGTTGGCTTGGCCCTTTGGTCCAAGAGACACGGGGTGAACTTGCAAAACACGGTCACAACGAAAGTTTATTTTTACAATTAGCGAATCTGTCGAATGAATAGTCATGCTTTAGGGATTTCCCTTCAACTCTCATTTGTTTGGTACCCCTTCTTCAAAACATGTTCCTCATGTCTCATTGTAAGCAAATGGAAACTAAAGTATATATGGTCACTTTATAAGGATTTTCACTGCATACATAAAAATATCTCCAGGAGAGAAGGCGAAGGAGAGTGCAACGTCACTTTTTTTACGACACGAGAAGTGTTTACTGGCAAAAGGAGCGGCCACTCATTCGCATACAGTATGGTAACATGTCATTGTTGATTGCAAGGAAAAGTAAACCGGAGCAAATAGGTGTAAGCACGTAACGCCAAGAACTCATCTTCTTCAATCTTTCTAAAGGCTCAAATGAGTCCTTCTTCTTNTTCTAAAGGCTCAAATGAGTCCTTCTTCTTACTAAATGACAATAACCCATTCGTGTACTTTTACTATAGACACTATACTGTCATAATTTCCAAAAGTGATCTTCCAAACATCAACTACTATATGTACTTTACTATACAACTCAACTCCGAGTGTTTCTCGGTCAAGATGTGTATATAACTATAAACTATTGTTCATTACCACTAACATATTCGCACTTTTTGAAGCTCTAATCCGCAGGTAAAAGGTTTTGACTACTATCATCGCAAGAGATAAATTGAAGACATTTCCTGCTTACATTGCCACAGTCAGTGATTGTGACTTTATAAGTTTGCACGCGTCCTCGTCCGTGTCGTCCGTGCCTGTCGTTGTCGTCGATTGGACAAAATGCAAGCGTCTACTGCGTTTTTCATAAAGACTTTTGTAGTTTTTAGTTGTCAGTTTTTCGGTGCTTTTGGATTTGCTGAACATGACTTTCTGGACAGCAACGTGATCAAAAGTGACTTTTCCAACATTCCAATAATTGTGCTCAAAGGCTATAATGCTATTTTCCCATCGGAAGGAGCATCTGCGGGTTTTCGCAAGATGGGAACGATTAGAAAACTCCTTCGGGACTCTGTCGAGTCTCAACATAACATGAGCAGAGAAAACATTGACAAATTCCTTGGCATTGGAGGAGACCGAGAATGGACTGTTCCATTGGCAAACCACTCATTCTACATTTCTCAAGTGGAGATCGAATGTCGGAGCAATGGAAATGGACCGATCGAGTGGGTCTACAGCGGAATGGGGGTAGCGTAATCGAAAGAAAACATTCGAAACTTTTTTTTTACTTTACTATCTCTTCTTATCTTCTCATTGGAGAGTGGCTCTTGATCATGAATCATGAAATATATTCTAGAATGCATTTAAGGCATTACACTTTACTTATAGACGTTATAGACATTACCTTTCCGTGACACCGTTTTTACAACATTTAATGTTTTAGTTTTCTATTTGCTTAGGACATTACCAATATTGACATAAAGGACAGTTGGGTGGACAGTAACGATAATTTCAAGTACCGCAATGAAGGATTGTACGTGTCCACTCTCATACTGAGAAATGCGACTGAAGAAATGACTGGCAAATACATTTGCAGGAGTAGAACGGAACCTGAGATGTTCAACTCTTTCCATCTATTCGTCCCTAGTAAAGCATAGCACTTACAGCACTGCATTTTTACCAACAAAACCCATAATTAATAATGTGTATTAATGAATATTGTATCAAAATCAGGAGCAAGTAAGCCATACTTATTGGAACGAGGAAGAACAATAAATATCACAGGAGAAGCCAATAAACAATTAGTTACACTGCCATGCATGGTGAACAATCCGGATGCCAAAGTCATGCTGTTCAAGAAGTACAAGTTCAATCGTCTGGGTCTGACGATCTTTAAGTTCCAGCATCAACCCTTCCACATATTTGATCCACGATCTGGATTCGTAATTGATACAAGTGATAGAACTGGCATGGATCCCTATGGAACTTATATTTGCACTAGCAATTATGACATTCGCGATGGCACTGATAGAGTCAAGATAAATCTTTTTGCCCCACCCGGTGAACAAAAATTAACACCTTTTCATGATTAGCATACCATAACAAAACTTTAATGCACAGAAATACTAATATTATGATTCATGTTCCCTTCCAATTGAAGGAATCCAAAAGAAAGCCGATGGTGCAACAAGACATATTCCAACGTTCCTGGGAATGGGAGTGGAACCAATGCGAAATCACTGGAAAAGAATAATGGACATGTTCAACTCGCTTTTCATATAAAATGTTACCTACAGAACTTGTTTCTTTATTCCGAATGACCTTATTTTTTATAACTGATACATTTGTTATTGCTTTTATTACATTGTTACTTATTTTTTGTTAAGTTTGAAATTGACCGTGTGGCAATTGACAATTGCAGTCAATTATTGACTAGAAGAATACGTTAACAAATTGCTCTGAAAAATCGCGCAATAAAATCGTTAATATTCAGCGTAAGCAACTGTTGCATTTACCATTTAATGGCAATGCTGAAAGTATTTAAATCTTAAAATTCTGCGTAGAAAACGCGAGTGCGTTACAAACTTTTCACTTTCCATGAATAACGGATATTTGCATACGTGAAAGTTTAACAACTGCGTCGTAACGATGTTTACTTTCACCTTACATAAAACAACACTAGTATAATAGTGTATTTGGACAACCATTGTTTGCTAATCCCTCTTTTAAAAACAATTTATTAAAATGTTTGCAAAAAGGGAAACGTGAACAGAATATTAATGACATGGACTATAACTGAGCTTTATTACCTGTTAAGTGTAATGTAGGACGTGTACAAAATGAAACTCAGCATTACACTTGGTGATCGGGTAGGACTTTATATGGATTGAGAATTCCTTGGGGATCGAATAATTTTTTTAATTTCTTCATCATTTCTACTGATTGAGATGATTTCGAATAGTTTATAAAATCCCTTTTCTTGAAACCCATGCCGTGCTCCGCACTGACGCTTCCGTTGTATTTTGCTACCCATTCGTAAACAAAGGGTTCGATAAGCTCTGTAATTTTGGAACTGTAGATTGGTACAGTCATATTCAAGTGGATGTTACTATCACCTTTAAAATCAAAAATTGCACTACTGTAAAATTATGTACAATAAAGAATAACCACTGAACATACAGTGCTTACCTAAATGCCCGTAGCCACAAACCCGCTTCGCTTCATTGCCAAGCCTAACTTTCATCGCTTGTACCAAATCATCAAACACTGTCAGAGGGATGGACAAGTCATATTTGTAAACATATCCGTCATGCATTAGACCTTCAGTAATTCTTTCCCGAATACCCCACATTTCCTGTTTTATAAGAAGCTCAAAATACATAACACCGTTTACACACACAAATATTTTAAAAGGCCCATTATTTATTATACCAGCATTTGGCCTGGACCAGAAGCCACTGTTCCATCAGCAATAATCCTTTCAGACAACAGCATTTCTAGAAAATAATTGAGCTTTTCTTCGTCGTGTGCTCCATTGGAACCAGACGTTTCGATCAGCATATAAAAAGGAAAATCTCCAATCGGTGCTTTAAGCTTCAAATTCGTTAATACACAGTCCATTGAGCCAGCGTCAATATATTCACAGGATGACAATATTTCTCCCAGGTCCCTTTTTGTACGTTTGAACGTTTGAAGTACGCTGTTGAAGTCATTCATACCTATTATGTAGAACAAAAGTAATTAGTTAGCAAAAGTAAAAATACCAAATCTTCCTGACTAAATTGACTATCAATATTCATGTCATACGAGTCATACCAAGAAATGCCAAGTTGGTCGCATTTGGTTTAGACGGACATTGAATAGCAATTTTCGTTACAATGCCCAAGGTCCCTTCCGAGCCAATGAAAAGATGCTTCAAATCATAACCGGTGTTATCTTTTTTCATAGTACTTAAACAATCCATTACAGTGCCGTCGGGAAGTACTGCTTCAATACCAAGAACTGTAGAATGCAGACTGCCGTATCTCAAAAGTCGCAAACCGCCAGCATTTGTGGACACATTTCCACCAATATGACAACTGCCCTTTGCTCCCAGATCCAAAGGCATTATTAATCCCCGACTCCATAAGGTGTTCGTTGAGTTTTTCCAAAATGCAACCAGACTGGCAGACAAGAACTCCTAACAATATCAACAATATTAATATGACAATGCCGGCACGAAAAATGTATAACAACAATTTTGTCTAAAACACTAACCTGACCATTCGTCCAATGAAACAATTTCATTCATAAGCGATGAACAAATGACAATTTCATCAAAAACAGGGACGCTACCACCAACAAGGCCAAGTGTTTCCTCCTTGTGGACAAACCGCCAGGTTTCTCTTTGAGCAATGCTGAAGGATTTTGCTAACTTCGTCAGTAGACTTTGGTTTCAGAACCAGCTTGCTTGCACCTTTAAAAAATAAATTATTATAAAGCTTCTAGTTAAGTTCAATGTTTTATTTGTATCTGAGAATGCACTTTTGCACTTACCTCTGACGATACGAATCCAATCAACATTATGTGGTTCCACATCCGTAGGATCTGTAAGTACCCTATTTGACCCAAGAACACTTGTAAAATATGAAATGTCAGTTTGCTCCAATGTCGAATAGTCTCCGCGTTTTACATGATCCTTGTAACGAACACTTGTAAACTCAACTGCTGGACTTTGTGATGAAAAATTCCTCAATATCACAAAACTACTTTGCACTTGAGATTTTATGGAAGCGCTATTCAATTTTATAAACCTAATACCACCGTTAAAAAGCTTGAAATTCATCTTCAAATTGGAATCCACACTTTACAAGCGAACAATTTATTTACGCAGTCGAAAGTCGAAATGATCGAGGAAACAAAAAAACATTACGTGATTATATAAACAAGGAACACTTGACTCACTTGACTGGACTCGTCGTTATTACGAAAGTGGATCAACACACTAATTTACATAATTACAATGTCATTTGATTGATCAAAAAATACTGGAACTCTGAAACCGGCTTTGCAGCGCAGTCCGCGTCCGTCCGCGCACCTCATAATCACGTCAGCTGTTTTCCATGCTTGAGTCACTTCACCAGCGTTTGTTTTTTCTATAAAATGTCGTAATATTGCATTACATTTTTATTAAGGTTTCTTGGTAAATTCACTAATTCACAATGGGTAAACGAAAGCATGTACGAAAGGATTCGGGTCCGGGTAATTCGGGTTCGGGTACAGCTCAAACTGGTGAAAGTGATTGCAACATTATTAAAACTGAATTAATTTTGAGAGACTTTTCTCAAAATCCATGTTGTGTACACGGTAAGAGACGCTTTTGATTTTGTTTTTAAAGATTATTAATGTGATTGGGGATTTCTTTTGATGCGAAGTTATTTGTTTTTAGGTCCTGCATTACTGTTTCAAAGAGATGGCAAAAAGTTTTTTGCGTGTTCTGCTTTCAGAAATCGCAAATTGTGTTCGTTTTACATGCCTTTTGAATTTCATCAACCGGAAAACCCGAGGGGTCAAGCTGTGAACCCTCAACCTGCACACCTTGTCCCGAAGATGATTAATTCAAAAGGTGATGTATTTTGTCATACATGCTCACATTTTTTGAACGCGAAGCCTAAAGGTACTTGCAAAACTCATGATACAGTGAAATTAACGAAGTTGCAAATGAAAACTCCTTCACGGGTAATTAAACGACTTTCTTTATATTTGGAATTGGCGAATTGGACGATGTAAAGTGCATATATACAGCAGTTAAGTTATGCTCATTGATTACTTAAATGCTTTTGATTTGTGCCGTAGATTTTGAAGCCTATTCAGAAAAACGATGGATCAGCACAATTTCATTTTACTTCAGACACTGCGACTCAACTCCTAAAAATCCTGAAAAGTTTAAATTGTGACCGAGTACTTTGTGTCGGTACACCTACAATACAAGAAGGACTTCCGGAAGATTGTTCTTTACTCTTGGATATGGATAATAGATTTGTAAACAACCTCCTGACATATTCTTATGAATGTCATGTCATTTCCTATTATTAATTACATGCTGTCGAATATTCAGTAATGGAATTTTGTTTCACAGAGACTGTTTTGTCGAAAGAAGACTTTTACTTTATACAACATGTGCAATCACCACTTCTTTGATGATGATGATGAGAAGTCCAATTACGTGAATTTTCTCAAGACGTCCCAGAGACGTCCCAGTCAATGGCAATAATCACTGATCCTCCTTTCGGGGTGAAACCAGACGTACTGGCATATTCACAAAATCTAATTTACAAAGACTGGCTTGAGTTTCATAACGATTCAGAAGCAAAATGCTATCGTAAGAAATACAATCACTATTAGTAAGATCGTAATCACGCAAATATCGTACCAATTAGAATCTGATAACGTGATAACCAATTTTTCTGTATAGTGTTTTGGATATTTCCATACTACCTAGAAGGTCATATTCTGAAAGCAAACCCTCGTATGAAAATGAGCGATTTTCAGTTGGAATATAGAAATCATTCCTCGGATTTCAGTGGAAAAGGGACCCGAGGGTCACCCGCAAGATTATTTACTACTGCTCCTTTATCGAAAATCATTTTACCTGAACCAAAATATAAACATTGTACCTTTTGTGACAAATGGGTCCATGTCAATAATCAGCATTGTTCCGTGTGTGATTCTTGTACAACGCGGGTAATCACGCCATACGTCCTGATAAAATACTCTGTACTTTACTGAATTCAAAACTCATTTTGAATTGAATGTCCATTTTTTATATTCTAGGACGGCGGACAAAGTTACGTTCATTGTTTTACTTGCCAAAAATGCGTGAAACCTACCTGGGCTCATTGCAACAAGTGTGAACAATGTCATTTAAAATCTGGTTGTTCAAAAGGAAAATATATTGTTGGGAATAAGAAAAACCGCACAAGTTGACAACTTGTACATGTTATAAAATTAATAAAATAGTAATGAAAATATTATAAATTCCATTGAAATTGAAATTATTTTAAAGTAGCATAAAATAAAGTACGGTTTCTGAATACTTCTCCTGTCTCCTCTTTCCATCGAGTTACATGCAGCGACGAAGCTGTGGCCCACATTCTGCTCTCATTCGATTGTAATTTGTGAGAGGATTTGGAAGGACAGAAAACGTTTAACCATAATTTTAATTTTTGAAATTACGCTATGGGTTTTTGTGAAATGATACAAACTAAAATTAAAAGTAATTTATCAATATTTATTCAGTGAAATTAACACAAAATGGGATTATTATTCTGACGTTTTATAGAATTTCGTAAAGTGTCAAAGTTGAAATAATACTCATGCTCAGCTGTGTATTAGAAGTGTGGACCTTGTAGACTAGACATTTATTGCTGTTTTGTTGTGTAATGTGTCATGTGTGATTGATTGAAATCAATGTAAATTGATAAGCTATTAATAAATTATGTTTGTTTAAAAATAGTTTTGTTACATTCATTGAATCCTTAATAATTTGGTTTATGTCTATGAATTTCAGATAATGTTTCGAGGAAGGGGAAGAGGACGGAACTCCGATTCAGGTCAGTATTCTGATCGACCACGTTCATCTGACAATGATTTTGGGCGACAACGGGATACGTCATCGAATCGACGTTCGTCTCGTCAAGCTGTCGAAAAAATTCCGATTTATAAGTTTGGAGATTTATGGTTCACCATCGCAATTACCTTCAGAAAGACGAGAACATCCACGTTCTTCTGGTGGTGTCGGTGGTGACTACCGGAATTCCCCGTCCCGAGCATCCGTCAAAATCTCACAACTTAAGGTTTGGGATGATGGAATGAATCCGATTGAAAACCAGAACCGAGGAATTGGAAATACGCAAACGTTTAATGGTCATCCTCCTGATCGACTTTTGCGTTCACCTGGGTTCCCACGAAGACCACTTTATCAAGAAGCACAGGGTAGTAGCCCAAGATCTCCACGGAGAAACCATAATTACGGCGTCGATTATAATCCATTTCTACATACGTCTCAGCGGGATAGGAATAATACTTGCAGTGGAAGTCCGAAGGGTGGTCGGATGAGTTCATCCACGTCGACCAGCTCATCGTCACCGTATGCACGTTCTCCAATTCTGACAAGTAATGCTCAACAGATTGTGTCTTTCGTGAAGCCACCACCGGTTCCTGATCAAGAATGCTACTTTATTGATCGTAATTCCATCTTGAAATCTGAGGCTGATAATCCGTGGATACAAGCCATACAGGAGCAGCGTCCACAGTCCAACCAACAACCCGAACCCCATGCTGAGGGATATGAAACCTTTAAGAAGCTTAATCTCCGTTCCAATTCACGTTCACCTTCTAAGCGCTATGGACCTCCAGATGAAAAGGAGCCTTTTGCCGACAATAACCTTCGACCTGAACGTAGATCTTCGTCACGATCGCCTACTAAGCGCTATGGACCTCCAGATGAAAAGGAGCCTTTTGTCGACAATAACCTTCGACCTGAACGTAGATCTTCGTCACGATCGCCTACTAAGCGCTA
>JABASF010002093.1:0-16873 GCA_019776145.1 Harlomillsia oculata
ATCAAAAAGCAAAAGAGAGGAGAGGACGACACAAAACTACACACTACTAAAATTTTATGTGATGTATAATCTCTCATTATTGTGTTTCCTACTACACACTGCACCGCGGCTGATTAATATCTTATAAAATCCATTATTGCATTTGTTGTGACGTCATGTAATATTTGCACATTCCAGAAACAGTTTTTGCATTCTTTTGCGCATTGTAGGAAACCAGTTTGGCACAGTGAGCGGGATATGTACATGGAAAACCCTATAAATGCCGTATGATGAATGAGCAGTGTTCCTTTTGAGTTTAATGGCTCACATCTTGTTGAGAGATTGTTGCAGATGCTCTCACAAAATGTTTAGGCATAATATGAGTCTGACTTTTACACACTGCACAGTTCAAATTCGATTTATTCTGACTGGTTATTTCTCTTTTAAAAAACTTTGCATACTAAAAAACCTCAAAATCCAATGTCCATATTAATAGGAGTCAAATGCCTATTAGTTTTCCATGTAGTTTACGATTAATCACTCCGTAGGGGTCATTTACAAGACACGGGAGCCTTTGACTGCATCCTTATGCACAAAAGGCTACTCACTCACGGGCCATAACCAAGGGATGCAAAAGACAAATGGTCCTTACACACCGTCTCCTTAACCAAATCGCCCTTGGTGGTTAAAATGTGTTAAATCTGTCTTGTCCAAACTCTCATCTCCATTAATTTGTCTCATGTCAAACTTCACTTTTCAAAAATATTGATTTCGAATTTGAATGTTTGTTGCATTCATAGGGTTTCGGAATTACTGGACTACAGTTCCGAGGAATTGATGGGTCGGAATTTGTACACATTGTGTCATGCGGAGGATGTCAGCAAATTGCGAAAATGTCATCTTGACTGTAAGAATTCAAATCTTTGCTAACATCGCTAAGAAGGAACAAAGAACCAAAATGCCAGAAAATCTTCATCGCTAATTGTTATTTTGACCTTGTGCTTTTCCAGTAATTAACAAAGGTCAAGTGATGAGTCAGTATTACCGATTGATGAACAAAAATGGAGGTTACACTTGGCTCCAAACTTGCGCCACTGTGATTTGCAGTACCAAAAACTCGGACGAACAAAGCATCATTTGTGTCAACTATGTAATAAGGTAAGAAATGATTATATAATTACAATTTAATTTCAAAGCCGCAATTTGTACAATTTTTCGAAAAAAAATCTGGAGCAATTACGCATCAAAATTGCATGTAATTTGAATTTTTTTCACCACACATCAGACGCAGACCGGACATTGAGATAATTTTTACGCAGTTGAAGTGGAGTTGAGAAAGGCGCAGAGGAAGTGTTAAATTGTAATTATAGGTTTTGGCATTGCAAAGTGCTCTTGTAATTCGTAGTCCAGAAAATTACTAATTGCAGGGTTAGACGGTTCTCTGATTCAAAAGTCAATCAGGTGATTCATGACCTGCCAAGCTGACAATGAGTAATTATGACTTCTACGTTCTACTACATAAGCATGCTGACTTCATTTGCTCCGAATTTTTATATTCCACAGTGGGAAAGAGTACTCGCATGTCGTCATGGATTGCTGTCAAATGGAGCAAGAGTGTCCGCCGCAAGTCAAGAGAGAAATCATTCTTGATGATCGTGATAGAAAGTCACCCGATCGCGACTCTTCAGGTGAGAAAATTACATCTTAATTAGTACTTACCGACACGTGACGTTTTGTTACCCTTCGTGCGCACACAAATTGTTATCAGCTTGTTCATTCCTAATTGCTTAATTATAAACCATGCTACTTCCGAGGCATAATAAGTTTTCATACCTGGTCAAATTCCAGGGTTACTTCACAAGTACCTCAACTTTTTTGAGCGTCGGTGCAATGTTTGGTGACATTCGTGACTTATTATTGTTGAGAACTGGTTTGTGACCTTTGGCAGTATTTATAGCACATATTGGTCGTATGTTTTTAGATGGGAGTGGACGTGATCGGGACTTGCTAGGCGGACCGCATCCGATGGATCCGTCCCGATCTCCTGCTGCTAGGTCAGGGCCAACTCAAGAACGTTCACCGGATATGCGGGAAGGAAGGGAACGACGAACAGTCAACACTGCCATTGGACACCATCGACCTCGTTTGTCCGACGAGACAGCAACGGTATAGCAATATTTATTACGTTTAGATAGGCAGAGAAAAGTTGTACTTTTGCATTGATAATCAATGTCAAAGGTTAAGCACCTGCGTTTTTTTACATTTAGCCGGAAGAATAGTAAGTATTATTTGTTTTCGAAAGAATTTGGCCTAGAAGTAATATTACTACGTAGAAGTAGTGAATGAGAGATTCAACTCGCTCGTGCTCGTAGGTAGGGAAATCGTGACCAAACTTTCATTAAGTACGTGTCACGGACACACAATAAAATACGTGCCTATCATACTTGCGCAATGGAGTCCCTTGTGCACGACTTATTCCCGGTTAATACTCACAAAAAAGTCACACTTTCCGAATTTTTGTACAGGTGCTCACCGATTCACAACCCTTGACCCCGATTTCCTCTTCGACTTCCGATCACGCCGACGTTCGCACGCCTCAGTCTGTCAGATCTCTCGACTCAGAGCCGCTCGTTCCACCTGCACCCGTTATCCCTGTCAAGTCTCAAAATCGCAAGAGGAAAATGGACCGAAGCACTCCCATGAGCAATGGACACAATCCACTCAACACTTCCTGTTCTAAACGGCAGATTATTGTACAAAATGACGTGGATGCTAATGTCAATAACACTACAGCTCATAATGGTTCTGTCGGTGGACCCGTTACTCCTGGATCTGTCCAGGAGGGTTCCAGTCCGCACGCAAGCATTGATGCAGATTCTGGAGATTCGGCTCGGTGGAAGAAAGGCAGTCATCATCATTGGGATACAACTAATGTAAGATTAAGCTTGTTAATGAACTGATATTGTACTTTATCACATTATCATTACCATGCAGTTTTTACCGTTTACGTACTATTAGCTAATTATCATGAACTCAAAGAACGAATGCATATTGATCGGTGTGTAGAGCGGATCATCCGTCAAAGATTTAGAACAAGTTATGTCCAAGCACTTGCCCGGACGAGATAGTGACCACGTTCCCATCGGGGTGTCGGGAATTGACTTCAGTGCAGACTCACTGCTGCGTCAACAACCCGGGAGTAGAGCTGGATCTGCAATTCAATGGGTAGGCCCCGGGGCACAGTCAGGACCTGGATTGCCCGTCTCTGCCCTTCTACGTCAATTGTGCGCTTCCCGGGAGAGCGTCATTCGTGCCAATGTTCAGGTTAGTCTTTCACATCTTCCCATTTTCACCCTCTTCATTTGATGTCATCCCTTTCCTTCCTTTCAATCAAACTCAATAACACTATACTTTTTTCATTCCATTCCATTCAATTGAATCTCATCTTTTCCAGCTTGTCTCGATTTTTCATGTCACCCCAGGTCAAGTCAGAATAATGCTAAAGCATTTTTATTGCATTTATTGTCAACAGGCCGCAGCAGCAGCAGCAGTCGTAGCAGCCCGCGGCGGAAGTTCCTATTATCCCGACATGAGCACCGTGCAAAGTGCCCTGCCTACTCCGCCCGGCTCCGACAATTACGTGTCCGAGTCGCAATTCATGTTGACCCCCCATCAAAAATCCAGCGCTGGAGATTTCTCATCCCTCGTCCCGTATTCTTCCGTGTCTTCCTATGACTATCAACCAGCCATGACCCCTCCAGCCTCCGTTTCACCTAGAGATAAACCATCTTCTCATGTGGGTGACCCTAACAGCATCTACGGTGACACGAGTACGTCCTTCCGACCTCCTCAATCGTATTTGGATGGACCAGCACAACCGCTCCCGTTGAAACCACAAGTCTACGGCTACCATCCACACTCCGCTTTGGAATCCCAGTATGGCAATCCGCTCACAGATCATTCTCAGACACAATTCTACCCACCTCCTCATACTGGTTTCCACTTGTATCATCCCGGTAAGACTCCTTATGGAGATGCTCTCAAGAATAGCAACTGGTATTCTGCGGCTTCTTAAGAAATCCAGGTACTTTTAATTGTAACCCCAAAGTTTTTTCTAAATTATAGTGCATCAACCACTATGTAATCATAATCACTGTTTAATCGTAAAACTAAATAAGTAAAACTAAATTATAGCAACCTTTTTTGTAATAATACTAAATGTACACAGATCTCAAGTTACCTCAATTCTCGCAGCATTTTAAAATACTTTTTGAGATCTTAGATCTTACCATATTTCCAAAAACTGTTTACCATTTTCCAAATTTTTCCATTTCTCTTACTCCCATCGGAAAACGAGATAAAATCAATCTTTTCGCGTTCTGTCTAGCATGCATAAAATTAATATTAGGTATAGCAAACGGCACGAGAATTAAGTATTTTACCTGTGCAATACATGCAACAAAAGCACAAAATTCCATACAGAATCAGCAATTCATAATTTAGTAGTAATTAATTATTAGCTATTGTTGTATAATTCCCATACCATTCCATTGTTGACATTTACCATTTCGCAAACCATACGAAAAAATCATCTTTCTGTAGTTCTACACGAAACAACCCGGTTCGTTACCTGTAGGCAGGCAAGTTGCAAACGTTGTGTTTTTGTATGAAAAGCACTACCGCAACCATATCACAAATAAATACGTTGTATACGAGCAATTTTATGTTTAAAAGTTAACGAATTTGTATTATATTGCGTCAGTTTACTTCGTACTGTTTAATTCTGGTTTACCAAAGCAAAAATGATGAAAAGCTTAATTTATGTAAATTATAGGTACATAGCGGCAATGAATGTTTTTAGTTTTTTGACTGTACATACAATGTAGTATTTACCTTCAATCCTAATTAAGTACTTACTTATTAATGTAAGAATTAGTAAATGACAATTATAAAACTAAAAATACAGCTTTGAGATTTCTTCCAAGCCAAAGAATATGAAATTACGATGCTATAATAATAAAAATGTAAAGTGAAAGCTCAGACGCGAGTGAAAGTTATTGACGCTTTTTGTTCTCCACGTTTTTCCATGTTGAAATAACTAATGTGTCATTCCAAAGTTAATTAAATTCGTAATTAAGGGAATTAAAGTGTAAGAACGTTTGTGTAGGCTTATGTAAATTTAAGAATTTAACAAAGTTGTATCGGTGTTGTAAATTGAACGGTAGTTTAAATTATTAACTTTACGTCGTTTGGTTGAATTGCAAAACCTTTATTTTATGAAATCGTTTTCTATTTAAATATTATAGCTTGAATTTATTTGTGATACAAAAAATACGAGTATGTTAGTATAATCTGGAATTTACGTCTAATTAAGTTTAATAATTAATTGTGGTGATTACGTTTTGTTTTTTGGTCGTTTGAATATTTGTAGTTTTGTCACAAAAGTCATAGGATTATTACATTATTAGTGTTAAGGTTTGAAGACAACAAGGGCGCAAGTATTGTTTGTTTGTCTTCGGGTTCGATGATAAAACAAAAACTGAAATTATACAAAAAAAATGAAAATGAAGTATTATTAAGATTAAAACATTAATCAGTAATGATTGCATAATAAAATAATTAATAAAATCTGAAAATGTTCGTAAAATGCAAACCTACAGAAGACTTGGAAAATACTAAATCTCACTGTGCCCCATATTCTCATTCGTTTAGTGCTTCTTCATAAATCATTAAACGGCTTCGAACTTTCTGGTTTTTGTCTTTTATAGTTTATTTTTTCAAATTTTCTCATTTAACATTCAACAACAATTTTATTTGAATACACACCAATCAATAATTAAAAACCCATTTCTGGCTGCAACTAAAACGTGAATAAATATTTGTACTGTGATTTTTCGATATGATTTACAAATTCGTTAAAATAATATCGTCGTTGTTTCTAAATTAATTTGCTGTTTTGTTTAGTTGACATCAACACTTATTGCACTAACTTACAATGAAGGTACAATCCAAAAAGTCCAAAGTCGAGTACAATTTTTTAACAATTCTTTTCCTTTCCTCTCCAAAAATCAAAAAATTCCAAACCATTCACGATTCAAGCCAGAACGTTTACTTTTCATTAAAATTAGAGTATATAATAATAAAGAACAACGCTTTAATAATATTTTGATATTTACAAAATAATTATAAATATTTTTTGGTTAACAATGAAATACGACAACTGGTGACCACAATGATGTTGAGATGACCTTTTTCGTGTATAGTTTATTATAAGTTGTGTGATTGACCTTTCTATATTACGACGTGGCTGAGTACCACGAGTTTTTGAGAGGGTCAGCATAAGTGCCTTTACTGCCATGGTACAAATGAAATCCGGAATGAGCTGCTGGATAAAATTGACTTTGTGCTGCTGCGGCTGCAGCATCACTGAGTGCAGAAGTGTATTGAGATTCCAGTGGGGACGAATGGGAATATCCGTACATGGATGATTGGGGTGATCTGAACGGCAGGGGTTCTGATCCTGGATAAGCTGGAGTGGAAGATGATGTCATGTCAGAGCCATTCGCACTGTAGGCAGAAGCTTTGTTGTCCCTTGGTGACACAGAGGAAGGTGGGGTCATAGCAGACTGGTAATCATACGACATATTTGGGTACGGGAAGATAGAAGGGAAATCTCCCGAAGTGGGTTTGTGCAACATGAGCTGAGATGACGAATCGCTTGAGTAACTGTCCGAACCCGGCGGTGTTGGTAAGGAATTCTGTACTGTTGAAATATCCGGGTAGTACGACGTCCCGCTGCGGGCTGCTACAACCGCGGCCGCTGCGGCAGCCTAACCAGAACCGCAAAAAATATCGGAGGTTTAGTAAATTACGAAAGACACATTACATTACGACACAATGACAAGTTGAAAAGAAAAACAGGACGACAGGTTATATACAGCAGCTTGTTGTAGTTGTTTCTAAAGTTTTGACTCACTTGTACATTGGCCCTAATGACGCTCTCCCTGGAGGCACAAAGTTGTCGCAATAGGGCAGAAACGGGTAGTCCGTGCCCGGGTTGAGCTCCCGCTCCGACCCATTGAATTGCAGACCCAGTTCGGTAACCGGGTTGTGTTCTCAACAGTGAATCTGTGCTGAAATCAATTCCGTTCCCAGACTGTTGCTCACTCGATCCGTCTCGGGGAAAATGACGAGTGAGAACTTGTTCCAAATCTTTCACAGAAGAACAGCTTCCAGTCTGTTATTTAAAAAACAAAGGTTCTTGAAATATAATTCAAAATAAATTACAAAATAAGCTCATGATTATATCATACCGATTCCCACTGCGATTGTGACGAATGATGATTCTTTTTCCAGTTTTGCTGCCCATTTATGTTGTTGTTGTTGTGATGATTCAACTGCTCATGATGATTCCTCGCAGACTCTTTCTGAACGGCAAACTGTCGCTTCTGCACTTCTCCATTGTTATGATTCATCGATGATGTCAAATGATCACTTACATGGGACTCTTCCGGTTTAGCATTTCCAATGTCCATGTCACGATGATCCGCTTTTCTCTTACGATTAGCTTTCCCAGATAACTTGTCCTCCGATTTGGGTTTTGGGAGATCAACCAACGCATCTCCATTCTGGTAAGACTGTTGCTGTGTGAAGGGTAAAGCCGATGGAACTTTGGGTTTGGGGCGACTAGAGCCAGTGCAACCGCTGCCGCTGCTTTTACTCTTCTCTTCTTTTTGAGATGGGATGCTGGAGCATTCTGGACTCAAATGAGCATCTCCTGGAGACACTTCTTCACTCGCCGTGTACAAAACCTCCTTCTTTACAACTGGTGGTGAACAATCTATCCCGAGTTGAACGCAATCCAAAACGGCTGAGTTCGGATCTCGACTGTAATACATTAGTATAATAATATTATATTAACCAAAAATCATGGCATGGCAATCATAGCATGCATATACCACACTTTCAAGATTCATTCAATTCAAATCGACAAATGAGTCTCATTAAATATTACAAACCTGATGACATAATTGACACAAACAATATTTTGATCATCGGCATTTTTCGAGTTTGTCACAATCGTCGCACACGTTTGCACATAACAATATCCGGAATTCTTGTTCAAGATGCGGTAATAGTCGCTCATTGCTTGACCCTTTTCCAGTACTAATAAAGAATAATAACATCTTTCTTATACACTGCAAGCACATGGAAGCATTACTGTAATTTGATCTTTTTTATTACTGTTTGACAACACTTACAATCAACGTGACACTTTTTCAATTTGTTGACGTCAGCTCCATGGCACAAAGAATACAAATTCTTGTCCATCAACTCTTCTGCATTGTACTCCAGCAATTCTGACACTCTGGAAATTAAATTGCGAAAATGAAATAGTTTGCTTAATTACATTAGAGTAGCATACGTTTAAAAAAACAAGAGAAACAGAGATATAAATACAAAACGCAAGGTGTCCAAAAGGTGTTGGTTATCTTTTAATCTTCTACAATGTGTTCTTTTACTTATACGCGCCTGCCTTGCCTTTTGTCTTCTTTTTGAGCAGAAGGCATCAATAAATTAGAATCTTGTAATTTTTAATGGGATTCATCCTTTTATGAAGCCGTTCCCTTTGCAATAGGTCAAAAACAAGTGTCTCTTGTTCACCTTGTCCGAAGAAACTCAGAGGGCGAGGTCATTCATACACAAATGCTCCGCCAAAAAGAATTATACACCTTATTAAGCGTACCTCATATGGAAACCTGCGTTTTTCATCCTATTGAAGGAAAAAGAGAAAACCAGAGAGACCAAAAAAGAAAACGTTTATTGTACTTACCTTTGCTCACAATGCTGAATCCGAAAGTCAAATGACATCCTGGTAACGAACATATCGGTCTCAAGTCTAATTTCGTGAACGGAGGGTGGTGGAAGTGCTACGGCAAGGGCCACCAATCCTAAAATCTCTTTGGGGCATTTGGAAGATGATTTCGACTGGGATGTTGATTCTTTGGTTCTCAACCGTGATACGACAAGTAGCACCTGAAATCCGGGACGATTTATTGTCATCAATTCTACTATAAACCACTATAAATCCATATCGAAATCCATTTAACTTGTACTACAACAACTTACCCGGTATCCAGACGATTTAAAGTGACAACCGCGTTTAGTGAGTGTTGATTTCATTCGTATACAAAATGCTCTGTCGAAACCCTTGAACCGGGCATTGGTAAGTGACATGAGAGATGCGACATCCGGATTGTTGGTCGGTGAGTCGTTTGTGTCTTCAGAAGCTGTAGCAGGTGACGAAACATTTGCATTGGACTGGACGGTTAAACTCAATCCTAATTGCTCTGCTAATTCTGAATGGTCATCTTGATGAATGTAATCGAATACACTACTTCCGGCTAACTCAACCTAATTATTTCAAATTCGTCAACATATATGAAAAATTCTCTTTTCCCTGTTAACGTCTGAACGTATAAATTGTGAAAGCTCACCTGTGACAAGCCCAGGTAAATAGACACAGTTTCTGAAACATAGAGAAATCGTCCATCCGCCGCCAATGCGAACGTAAATCCATCCACAGCCTATAAGTAAACATTGAATTTACAGCGTTTCATATCTTATTCAGTCAGTGTCAAATGTCATCGCCAGGATAAATATTCGATTTAATGTTTACCTGCAAGATATGAGTTCCTTGATGCTGCTCAAACAAATCTAACTGAATATTTGCCGAAGTACGAGCTCGCGGCGTCGCTGTAAAAATTAATGAACTGCATGATTAATTTATCCTAAATTACATTATGAATGAGACGGAACGAGATCAATTTCGCTTTCGATATCCTCTTCCGCAATCTGTTTGGTTACGTTTGTTTCGTTAATTGAGTACTACTGTGGTACTTGGTACTGTCAATACTGTTTCTATTTAAAACATTACCTTTTTTACTGTTGGATTGATTGTCCTTATTCCATGGCGGGTCACCGTGAGCGGAAAAGTCCCGAAGACGTAGGTAAGCAATGGTGAGACGGATGATGGACGCTTTGTCCAGTTGTGATGTAATAGCGGGAGGAAGTGGCAACATTTTGGCGAGTTCGTAGAATTCGTAGTTTTCTTTTCCCCGTCGTGACCGAGCTGCATCCCGGGATTTTTCTTTCCGCAACTCTAAAATACTATTTGAAAAAAATGAAAAAAGTTAAACCCTTAGTTAAAATATCCGCAAAATACTCATATTTTTGGCTTAATCAGGATCCGGATAGGTAGATACTTTTAGAAATATAACCCAAAGAACTGAACGGTGAACTAAAGACGTGGCAATTACAATGTACCAGGAATGCGTAAGGGCAGCATTGATAGATTGTTGTCTTTGGTGAAAGGTTCCAGCTGCCACGGAATAGTCCATTGGTCCATATGGAATCATCGGGCCGAATCCCGGAATTCCACTCCATGCACTTGACATTGTCACTAATATAGTACGCACCCGGTTAAATGAACTTTTTGTGCAATCAACAATTCTGGACACAGCCAAGACGTTCCACGAAGAAAGTTGCAGAGGAAATAAGAAGTTGGTTTTGAACGTGATTCAGAGGAGAGACGCACACACTTGGTGTCAAGACGGGAGAAATCACACAGAGTCTAAAAGACTCAAACTGTGTAGTGTAGTGACTGGTACTGGTGCCCGGGTGGGAACGGGAAACCCGCTTGGCTAGGCTGAAAGCCCGGATTGGTGCTTGAGACTTCGAAAGACGGCCGTATCGTCTAAAACTTACAAGTGCGCACAATCCCAACAACCTCATTGGTAATCACATCACACAAAGGAGAAGAGAACCGCACAGCAGCATCAAAGATCATCGCTCCAGGTCTCCTCAATAAGTCTCACTGTGCCCCACCCAATAAGCCAGACAGAACTCTGGAAAAATGTTCACTCCAAGGATTTATCAGGTGACGAGCAAGTGACATGAGCTAATAATGACAAAAGGGGGGATGAAGTAGTGAATCTGCTCAGTGTCATCGTGTCATGTCATTCGAATGTTAATCGACGACTGAGTCACTTGATTTTCTTCTCTCCCCACACTCACACTCTATTATTTAATCCTTGCTTCACTTCCATTTTCCCTTTCCACTATTGTATCAAACAGAGAAGAACCGAATCCGAGACTGACGAACTCAAATTTTCGGGATTTTTACAACGCAACCGTCGCGGTTTTCCCCAACCTTTCTCCATCCTGCTCATCAAAATGATGATAATCCCATAGACTTCACTTAATACCCGTTATTTCATCACGAATGAATTCGTATCAAACGTAATTTCCCTAATACCAACTTTGACACAACAGGAGGAGCAAGCTTCACTCAAAACTCAAACCGGGTAATTCCTCTGAAATGATGTGGAACAATTTGAATTTTGAGTGGGCCATTTTCTATCTTTCCTGCAATTTTTTTCTCTCAACAACACAGAGTCTACACCAAAATATGCCAAAGCCACACTATCCGCATGGTCCGCATTTTGTCCTTTACGAACGAAGTGAAATGGTGAAGATGGAATGATCTTGAGAAAGCACTTGTACCGTTGTACCAATTGATTTTCAGCGAGAGGAGGAACGGCAGATGAGACAGGAGTGAAAAGCGATCTGGCAAGGTGACTACGTCGTACGTGGGAACATTGGAAACACCCGGGAACACGAGCAAGGGAAAATCCGAAAAGTCATTTCCATAAAGCTATTTCACTCCATGGAGCTATTTGACTCTTACCTTTGCATACAAATGAGACTTTGGCAAAAAAACCTTTGCCTGTCTGAGCAAACACGCACAGTTACGTACACATTTTCCTAAAAAAGGGGTTTCTCCTCCTTTATTTCTATGCTTTTAAAACCATTTTGTGAAACACATTATTGTAATAATAAAAGGGTAGAAAACTGTCGGTTGTACACGCCCATTAAAATCCCGAGGATTTCGGGACGGTTTTTACACTCGGAATATAATAGAGTGCCAAATGGGAAATTATACTACAAAACATCACTAAAAACATAAACTTATAATACTATTGTCATTGTCACCCCCTTTTTTGAACACTTCTCGTGTTTAAAAAGTGTACCAATCTACTATCCTATACCTTTTTGATGACAACGAATCTACGCGATTTGTCATACGATTTAGAAAAATAAAATCTTTTAAAGAAAGACACTAGACACGAATTCACGAGTGTTTGCTTTCAGGTTTTCATCCCTTTCTTCTTACTCTTTTTTGCCCATCTCCGCTGCGGAAGCCTCAGAAAGATTAAAACCAGACGATAAGCCAGACAAGAGAAAGGGGAATCTTGAGATTTCGTCCAACAACCTTCTCGTGTCGAAAGTGCAGGGAACATAGAACACACTCTCAATTTACATTTACACGGAAAGTCCACTAGAACTGAAACGTTTCCAATCCCTTCCCGCTACAACGCAATGTCAGGTAAAGTGGACATACACAGTCGATACACCGACAACGACGTTCACAACAATAACAACAATGACAACAACGACGACGACCGGATTCCTATTGTCTTTCACGCTGACAGCAGCCAGCACTTGTTCTTATAACTTGTAATGTGAGTAACGCATGTAACAAAAAGCATTTTGAAGCAGGAAAGTATAATAACTTTAAATATTTCTCTGAGTTAAGTTCTTGAACTATACCTACTAATAAGATTTTATAGGACCAATATTTGAGAAATTACATTTTACAAAAGTTAACGAGATTTAAAAAAAATTAAGTTCATAACTAAATAACTATAATTTCTGTCTGTAGAAGAGGTTGGTTTAAACCTTTTGCTAAGCATCTTCAATAAAAAAAACTACTGCTTAAAATCAAGAAACATAAATCTGCGAATTGTCTCTCGTAGAGACAAATTGTGTCACACAGTCATTAATCTCTGACGACAAAAACCAATGTTTCATGTGTAAGTCAGACTTTGAACTGTTTTTCCATTGTTGTGTCGGCACGCGGGTTCCAGTTTCCACACGGAACACAAAAAGCGATGATACAAGCAAACGGCAACAATGAATTTTAAATCAATGCATGTCGTTTTTGCAACAAGAGCTACACAGAATGTATGCAAATGACGAAAGATTCCGGTAGGTCAGCTTGTCAGACGCAGCAGGTCACAAATAATCGTGTATAAAGCAGAATCAATCGTGTTGGTCATGTCAGTTGTCCAATCCCTGTGGTTTATCAGTGCCAGCGCCTTGTGTCTCATCCATTTAATTGCACAGGTGGTGCGACGCCCTGTGCACTTTTTGCAATGGATTTGCACAAAACGATAAATACACACGGGGTGCACTTTCAAAGATGATTATCTAATACTTTGTTACACTTTACGGGCACTATAAAAATTTAGTACAAGGGGACACCTCTCAGATCTCAAGCTCCCATCGTAATCAAAGTCAAAGAAGAACAGACAATGTCCATGTCCACGTCCAACTAAAAAATTAGGTCCATCGAATCATCATCCTGCCTGTCCAATGTAAATGTCCATGTTCGAATAAAAAAAAACGCTCAATTTGTACCTCCTACTGATGAAACAGTAGAAATGAGATCAAGACTTTCCTATCATCAAAACATTACCGTTATACTGTTACATCCACACGGGGCATTCCCAACAACTCAAGGGACATATTGTGCGAATAATGTCTCACGTCTCATCATCTCCCCGGTTTATTATCAATTCGACCTGCAACACTCCATCCCGGAGAGAACATGAACTAAACCCGTTATCACCCGGGTATTGGGGCGCCAGAAGGCAATGCGTTCATTTCACATTCTTCAACAATATGTAGTATAGTTATAGCGTACGCTGTCTAATGTCTTCATTTTTATGTGGAAATCCGCCTTGATCAATATTAATTTGAGTCCAGAAGACAGAAAAGATGTTTCATGATCATAATTTCATGACTGACATACGCTTTTCTACCACATTTCTAATTTTTTGTGCTCAAGATTTGTTGTTTGTTGAACATATCAATTATTCCCTCATTAAAACAACACCAACAACTAAACAACAAGAGTCGTGAACATTGTTTTTTTTATTTCGACCCTACGACGAAATTAATAATTTATTAAAACATTTATTAATTTATATGCTTTCATAAATGTCATTTGCATTTGTGCAGACAAGATTTATTGTTCGTGTCAATAGACGAACAACAATACAATGCAAAGTTGTTGCTGGTTGGTTGATTCATGCATTTGCATGAAGTAGCAGGCCAATGCACGCTAGCAGCTTCATAACTGTCATGACATGAGACGATGAGACACGTTTACAGTACACAGATGAGACAAAAGGCGTAGTCCCTTAACTTAACATTATTAAAGTCCTTTGGAAAAATGATTTTTATTGTGACTGATGATGATGCTTCGATCGTCATCCATCTTTCCCATGACTTTGGTGTGACATCAAGGTATTTTTATAGAAAACCGGATCACCACATGACATCAACATCGCAATTGAACAGACTGAACAACACTGAGGACAGTATGTCATCTGTACTTCGTCAACAAGAACAACAAGGAGACGATTCTGTTCGCCTCCACCTGTCCAGTTTTTACTCTACAATGATTTATAAGGTCCCACATCTTTTCCCGCTCTCTTGTCTCGTTTTTCCCTTGATTTGCATATTACGCTTTTTCGTCATGAATTTGTGATTTCAATGAATGCAGCAAGCGGTTCTTAAATTGACGTCTTAATTTCGAATCTAAATAATCCCATACAGAAAAAAGGTGGAATTAAATGTTTCTTACGGAATGGCTGGCTGAGCCGGCTGGAACCGAAACTGCTCAAACGTTTGCCTGCAAAAAAAACAAAGAAAAACGTTGATTTACAAACAAAAAACATCTAAAATTCAGAAAAAATTGAAACCGGGTATTTCAACGTGAAAACTGAAAGCCTCTCTATGACGTGACAAACAAGGGGAACCAAAACTCGACAGGAGAAAATACGACGACGTGGAAATTACATGTTTGAGGTGATTTTATCACGTAATTATAAACACCTTTCGACTCTTGTAATGAGTGCCTCTGTCACACAGTGCACTTTATTGCCTTTTCTCTGTTCCTATAATCCTAATCTGTTAATCACTAATCACTCGGGTTCATAAAGTAGCACAAGCACATTGCACTCTTTGACATGAGAATTTACAACCCAAGAACGATGAAGTGTAGGTTTTGCATACGAATTGGAATCAGACATACGGTAAAAGAAGTCGGTTTAGTTGCAACTTGGAGGTTTGAAGAACTCAAAGTTGAGTTTTTTGTAAACTGGACAACTATACTAATACGGGAAAATATTGCATAAATTCGTACACATAATCATAATCAGTCAGTTTGATGAAGAAAATGGATCATTTTTTGTTTCAATTTCAAATTCCATTCAACTCAACATAAAATATAATTTTTTGAATAAAAACTAAATGTAATGTAATGCATTATTGAAAGAAACTGTCCAAATATATAAGGTTAGAGAAGGGCAGTTGTAAAATCGGCGGGACGCCGTGGTTTATCTTTGAAGGTGGGGCGATTGTGGTCCATTGTGTAACCTGACTTATGACTTTACAAGGAATTTCACACATACGAAGCGGTTATTTACACGCAGAGGAAAGAGATACAAACTTTTTTTTGGTCTTTTTGAGCCTTTTGCTTATAGTCGTAAATTCACTCAAGTTCTTCTTCTCCGTCTTTTGCGTTCTCTTCTCATCTCAAAGGAATCTCATTGAGAATATTGTGTTGCAACATCCCGTGTGTTCGCGTTCCATTGTCCATGCAATTTGTCCTCAGCAAAAATCAGAGGCTGCAATCTCATACAGACAAGTCTTGCACAGCTTCATGTCTCACCAGGAGATCATACCCGCCAAGTCAAGCCAACCCAAAAACCATAAGCTCAGCTCAACTCAGATGAATACCTCTTGAAATCCTTCCTGATGAGCTCAATCTTTTTCAATCATTTACTTTCATACTTTTCGAACGAGATTTTTGTTGCGAAAAACTTTCAAAAATATTATAAAGTATATATTTTCTTTAAGCAGACCGTGCAAATCAGGATGTACAGTAGTATAAGTGATTTGTTTGTTATTCATTGCATTCCAATGATGCATTTTGAGCATTTCCAATAAATCCTACGTTTTGTTTTTAGGTATATCGCGTGATTTTCGCTTGTCCATCACAAATCACAAGATAACATAAAGTCACTATGCAGTTGTAAGGTTTCTTGGCAGCAGCAGCGGCATTTCTGTAGTAAAAAGCGGTGCTTTTGTCCGTGAAAGAAACGAACAACACGTGCGAGATTACTTACAACCTTATAAATGCTTCTCGAGAGCAAAAAAACAGAAGAAGAAGCGAAGAACGAAGGAAATCTGTCACCAGCCCATTAAGAAGAAGAAGACCTTTTCCAATCCTAATGGGATTCAGGAGGGTCGAAGTCGATTTGAGTCTCAAACCTGCTTCCTACATCAAGATTACGCTCACCTAACTATTATTTTGTGTGGTACAAATGATTTTGAATTTAAGGTACCTACCTTTCTTTCCTTTTCTCATCAATGCTTAATTGCGCTTTTGGGTTAATGACATGCAAAATATCTGAAAAACAATCGTTTCTCAGAAAATAACACAAAGAGTACCTTAGGGAGGTCAATTGGGTTCAAAAACAGTAACAATCGCTCAAAAATTGACGCACAACAACGCAGAATCTGGGCTACCAAAGACAACCGACATCGCACTAATTAAATGAATGCCGCAGGTTAACCTTTCATTCTGTTTTTGCGGTTTGATTTTTGGACTTCCCCTGCTTATCAATGCCAAAATTCCTGTTTGTTATTGTTATTATACCAAATATTAACGCGTAAAAAATTGTTGTACACTTACCTGGGA
>JABASF010002094.1:0-16870 GCA_019776145.1 Harlomillsia oculata
AGAGTCTTGAGTACTCTTGAGGTCTTGTCTTACAATTAGGTAATTAGGTATTAGTAATTAGTATTATCATTGTATGTAAAAGGCGTATTTTTTTATTGAGCTTGAGCTACTTATATAATACTTATTTGTATAATACAAACAATACTCTAGACTGTCTTGAATTTATGCTAGACTTCTGGATGATTAAAATCTGCAAACTTGAACTCAAAGGGTTTCCCACTATTAATTTATTGTTGACAACGTCTGTACTAGTATTGACATTGAAGGCAAACTTGAGGTTTCTAATACTTTCTAGATGTAAGTGTAAACTAACAAATGAGTAATGAAAGAAACTCGAGATGTTTAGAATCGGGATGACTGTTTGACTTACCTCCGTGCATGTTGGAAGTCCATCTTTGCCCCCATCATTTATAAAGCGAGTGAAAATCATTATCGGGACAGCTGTGAGCACAGCTACGAACCAAACAATTCCGATGACAAAGAGTGCTTGAGATCGTCTCAACCTCGGTTGGAGTGGGTAGAGAATGGCCATGTAGCGATCAACAGCGAGTGCCACCAGGGTGTACGCGGACACAAAGACGCAAACTGCCTGAGCTGGAGTGACCAAGTGACATACAAACTGGCCGAATGGCCAATATTGCAGTAGAATCGGGATGTAAGAGAATGGAACGCAGAGTACGGCCATGAGAAGGTCACCTGCCGCCAAGTTGGCGATTAAATAGTTGGTCACAGTCCTCATTCGCGGACTCGAGAAAACGACATAGCAAACAAGGATGTTTCCCAGAACTGCTGCGATGAAAACGCTGTTGTAGAAAATGTAAGTTACCACTTGGAATTCTATGGAGAAATTAACGAATATCTCCTCATCGCAAGTGAAATTGCTGCAGTCGGAATTGTTGTAGTCCACGTAGTCATTCGAATTGTTTTGAATCTTCGATGCTGAATCTTCATCCGTAGGATCCAAAGTGTGATACACGCTTCTCGAGTCCATGTCGGAACTCATTGCCTTTTTATTTTAGTTTTCTGTAAATAATAAATTGTAATTTATTATGGTTATAATGTTAGGTACTTTTTCCACCTGTTACGTAACTGATTTACTGATACACTAACAGTAACAGCATTATGTACAATAGTAGGCGAATGTGTGAACTTTGATGTCTGATTTCATTTCTGATAGTCGAAGTCTGATCCTTTACTTCGAAAGAAGCTGAAGAGGAAGACTTATTTTAGTGTCAAATCCTGAAAACTGGGAAATTCTTTAAAACCCTTTCCAACGAATGTGACATTCATGCATGAAATGTCAGGAACTCATGAATGACTGCAATTCTGACACAATTTGCAAGTTACTGTTGCTTTCAGAATACAAAGTAGTATTGTAGACTGTATACAAAACGAGAAAATGGATAAAGTTTTAGTACTTTCAGACTGACTGATTTAACATAAACCGTCTTCTGGGAATTGTTTTCACTTTACGAAGGATAATATAAGTCGTCTTATTGGAGATTTCCATTTAAATCCTCATAAAAAAATATAAAAAATTCAATCAAAGCAGCTGTATTTATAAGAAGTTTCAGCATGAATGAATAAAAAAGCGATCGAATAAGAAATCCATGATTATGGTTTAATTACGCTTACATGGCGCTGACAGGATAAATGCCCTTTGAAGACGTGTAATAAGCGTAATGACGAAGACAGCTAGTTTAGAGTCGTTTGTGAACCGTGCATTCGCATCCGGGGCACTGTGAGGCACGGAGGCTATCCGCATAATCCGAAAACTCGGGATGGGATATGGAACATTTTAGAATTGGAGAAATGATGCTTGTGTTAAAAGTGCTTACCTGAAGAAATGGAATAAGCTTGTGCCGTGTCAGTAACTGTCACCGGGTTGGCTCAGCAATCCTAGCGCTGATGAAATGCGTAAATCAGATAGTATTTTGGAATTGAAGGGGTAAGAAAGCGAAGGAGAGCGTTAAGAATATGTGCAACCGCGGATGGAAACGTTGAACGACTGGCAAAATACGTCTCGGAAACTCCGGAGTTTACCCGTAGTAGTTAGACCCGTACCTTGGACTTCCAGCTGCGAGACTGCCTGAGTCCGGCATTGATTCTCTCCGCTTTCCTACTTGTCTGGAGAAGCTTGTCAAAACTTGACAGTCTCTGTCTTTGTCGTATGCAGCGTCCCTTCAATGGTTAAATTGACAAGAACAAGAAACCAAGACATAAGTACAAGAAGTGCGAAATCGTGTTGGCCTTGTACTTTACTTTACTTATAGGTTCTAACTTCATTCTACCTACTTACACCGTGTTACTAAAAATGAACAAACAACAAGGATGAATTGTGAATGAATGAACGGTTGTTGTTGAAAACATTATGCACTATTTCGACAACTTAAAACCTGAAATGTAAAATGATTTTTCGATTCAAAACACATTTGAAACATAAATGAATACACTGCTTTCATTTGTAACCCTGTTAAAAATCCACAATGTACTCAAAGTTTCTTCAACTATAAATACAAGCTAAGCTCTCAAGCACGGAGAAGCGTTCAGAAAAGCAACTTTTCCATTTGTGCAATTTTTCACAAGCACTCTTGTTTCTTGTTTCTGTCCCGAATTTATTACAACCACTTTCAGTAATGTATACAATTTCAGGCAAAAGCAATTTGATGCACACTCAAAATACAGCTTTAAGATCAAAGATCACAGACAGATAAATATTAAATATCATATTTGGACACGATAAAAAAACGACCAGTGTTCAAAAAATGAAATTATTATACTTCACAGAATCAACAAGAACTGTCCAGATTCGGAATAGTGATCGAAGTACGTCGCAAGACAGTGACAGAAACACTTGAGATTGTTAACATTCGTTTTCGACTGTTTGCACATGGATTCAGTACGTGACGAGTCAAAATAGAGGCTTATATAAATGCTGTGAAAACTCACTTTCTTGTGAAAGATGAAATGATTTTCACGGAATCTTAATTTTGTTGACTCGTTTGTAGCCCGCACGTCATTTACACTTTAACACATCAACTGTATGTTTTTTGGTTGAAGTAGTTAAGCAAAGCTTGCGGTTCTTCGTCTCATGATCGTGTCTAATGTTGTGACAATTAGTGTAATATTGCTAATAACATGCCGATCGAATGCTAAATCATTGCCGTTTGCCGTGCTGAATTAGCATGTAGTGGAGAATTACGTGTACTATTGAATGACATTTGAATGCCTCATTTTTGACTAGTGCGTAATAAGCACTCTCCAAGATGATATGTGTGACGTGTAGAATCAATATTTCCAGAAATATTTTTTGCAAACTTGAGACGACTGACACCAAAATATCACAACATCACAATGGATTCCATTCTACTGTCTACCATTATTTGCCACTACACGTGTCCTGAAACAAAAAATTCCATGATGTGTTTGTACTTTTAGACGGTAGTGTCATGTCAATACAAAAAGTGTCTTGGGAGAAGAATCTTATTTTTGTATTGAGTTACATCGTTTCTGTCCTTTCTGTGATCTGATGAGTTCCTTGCGGGGAAAAGAAGCCGTAAGCTGACGTAGTAGTAGCTAGGTAGGAAGAGCAAAGCAATTTGAGAAGCCAATTCTGAAAGGAAAGGGCAATGGCAAAGGCAAACTGAGGATTCCGAAACCATGTTTACGAAATGTGTCTTTTGTCCACAATTGGAACCGTAAGAAGGATTTCCTCCCACGTTCAATTGTTATATAAGGCACAAAGTCCAGTGGAAAGAGAAATTCATTCTGGGTTTATATCATGTTGTTTCTTTGATGTTTGTACTGCTTCACGGTTTCCGTCGTCGTTTGAGAAAAGTTTTTCTGTATCACTTTTCCAGCACACCACTTTTGAGGGAATTTTGCAGACGTATTCTTCGAATGATCGGGTTGTCATTGTCGTGTCGTCCTTTAAGTAACATTCAGCAAAATTACGAATGTAGGAATTTTCAGTGTGGTTATGGTATAAATGGTAAACACCAACACCCTCATGAAACAGACGACTGAGAAGTTTTCTTGTGACATTGCCACATTGTTCGTATGCAAAGAATTTGTGAAAGAAGAAGGGATTTTGTTTGCCCCTTCATTGAATTCTGTAGAGAGATTTCCTCTGGCTGGTCTGGCTCCTCAGCTTGAAGCAATTTACTACCGTGGAATTTTTGGTCCCATCAAGCAAGACAAACACAAATCAAAAGTTTTTTTGAGCATCTTTGAACCGTAAATCTTATTTCGAACAAATGAAGAACTCTTTCTTCGTGGCAATGGAAGTTGGTCCTTTCTTTAGAAACTCAAAAAAATAATATCTTCTTCCTACTAAAAAAATAACTTTTATTGTTCCAAAGAAATCATGACAAACATGTTACAAGATTTAATATCTGTAATGATGGTGTTCCTGTGGAGAAGATGAGAGATTTCATCGGAAGTTTCTTATTAATGAACATATGACAATTTGCGTGTTGTATATAGCAAACAAGATGGCATGATAACAGTTTACAGTACTAGAGATTTTCCAGATATATGGCACAACAAGTAATAAGAGGACTGAAGACGAATGTTCGTCCGAGGTTGAAAGACTAGCAACGGGCGAAGCAATAATTTGTTCCTGTCACGAAAATGTGAAGACGAAAGGAAAGTCACTTAAGTGACAAATGGAAACCCGAGACTTTCGCAACAACGTCACAATAAATTCCACCTGGGTCACATCTCACGTTTTGGTGATGAAATGTATTTTGTGTTTGTCACGTCCTGTGGAATCTTGGAAACGCGGCTAAGACATAAGACCGAAATGAATGAGTCTCAAGTGTACTTTCTCATTGCAATCGTCATAATAGTTATCATGCTGTATCATCACTACCGTCACCGCCTGTCGTCGCGTTGATAGAGGGACGATAGGAGACATGGTGAAATCATATCACTTCCAAGACTAGACAGCCCAGAGTCCATACTATAAAGTTGCCGAGTCCATTACTACCTACATACTACTGAGGTCATTACAATCGACCACCTATTGTTTTCCGACGTTACATTCGACATTTGACATCAGCTACGTACATTCATGTTGACATTTTGCTTTTATCGACTTCAAACGTTCCTGGAAAAGCATACCTTTTATGTCATAACGAATTTAAAAAGGTTAATTGAAAGGTAAAACTTTAAAACGTGGATTCAAAGTAAACAAATTAACTATCAAATTAGAAACTATATTAGAAATTGAATCGTTTCTCCAATATTCAGCACTTTCCGTGCAACATGTTCGTTTTACCCCAATTCCAAAAGTTTAGTTTTATTATGAGAAAGTTCATAAAACTTTTGACACTCTCAGTTGAACACTTTTCACTTGAGTTGCTCAAAACAGCCTTAGGATGATTCAACTGTGATAAGCTTTGTGAATACTTCTTTCCCCTTAAGTTGGGTTTGGATTTTCGCTGGTCTGAAGAAACTAGCTCGAGATAATAATGGAGTAGTCGTGTTGTGTTCTATCATTGAAAAAATTTGGAATTGAATGCATCTTTTCAAGTTTAACTTTGTACATTCAATGTTTATTGGATGACAAAGTTCATTGCATGAGTCTGGGGTAAATTTTGACTCTGCTCCAGCCGCAGACGTCAGCATGGCTGTTTTTCTGGATGAAAGTTAAGACGCATTTTGAAGAATTGAAGTTGGAAGAATAAGTAAAAAAAAACTTGAAAAAAAACTGCAAATCGGAAATACTCTCCCTAGCCAATTTGTTTTCATTATCCTCAATGAAAAGGCTTAAAGCCTCTGGAGAAGGAGAAGGGCGAACCCAAAAAAGACCGAAGAGAAAGTGGTGAAAGTCTATCTTTCTACGATCGATCTTCGCTCACTGACATACGGGGCGACTAGCAACTGTGTCGCTCTAAAGCCTCTTTACGACACGCTCTCTTTTATATGTTGAGTTGTTGAGTCACAGTCACAGACAGTCACAGTGATTCTCTCCTTTTAGAGATTTTTAGTTGCGAAGGACTAAAAAAGTCGTATCCGAACCTTTTTATGATAGTCGTAAAACCATTTTTGTCCAACTCGTAAACCAGCAGTTTTTTATTCTGCTATCTGTTTGTTTGTGGTCGCCAAATGTAGCGTAGAGACGGTAGAGATTGTTAGTCTTCTTTCTGCACACGATTTGATGCATTTGATATCGTTTGAACCTTTCATCTCACATTATAGGGAACAAGACTGCAGGTAAGCTGTAAGCTGTGTTAAGCTGCTGTGGTTTGAATTCGAGGTTACCTAAGAATTGAGTAGACCCCTTATGAAAAGGGACATCATCGTCAAGATGTGAAGAGGCAATCGGTTCACAGATTAGATTAGTGGTTCGAGTGTAAGTGAGCTTTTGTGTGCTTCTCCTTTTACGCAACCCGGTCCTTTCCTTCCCACAAGTCCTTTCTCTACTTTAATTCCACAGTGTATTTTGCTTCAATTTTCTCCCTACCATTTTTTCGTGTAAAAAGACAAGTGTCTTACCCGTTTACCACCCGTATTATGTTTTTGTTTGAAATGCGTGCTGTTTGGGTCAGCACAAACTACTTGACGCCTCATGAGTATGGATAGACTGCTTTCCACTTATGCCTCCCTGGAGCAATATTACAAAAGGTCTCGTTCCATTTTCTTTTTCACTCCTTTATTTCTTTCACTAGTCGCTTCGCTAAACTAGGTTTCATTTTGTCTTCCTTTGTCTTTGAGAATACGACGTTTTCCAAGTGGTTTCTCAAATTGAAACAAACGGGTAATGCTGTAATGGTGTGATGTTAATGCTTACTGCCTACGTGACACATTCTTCCTTCACCAAAGGACTTAAACGGTTTGATAGGATTGAGTACTATTAAACGCTAACGGTTTTAATCGGAAAGGGGAGATGATTACGGCCTGAAAAAGAAGAAAATTAATTATGTAAGACAACTACATACTGATTATTTAATTTAGTTTCCTTCGATTCAGGCAGAGAACATGGCAGAAAACTGTGAATGAAATGATGATGAAGATGAAGACAGACAGTTGTAGGAGGAGAGAATGTTGAAAAAGAACTTCACTGCAACAGACAACCAGACAAGTCGATAAGTGTGAACAAAACTGGATGAGGAGGCTTCTGAGTGCATTTTTTGCCCTGATGAATTTGACAAAGTGACTGACTGATGAGTAGAGGCTCCTTGCCTAAAGGCTCACTTTCGTTTTGTTCTACTAATCAAATTCACATTGTTCGTAAACTACCGAAAATTTCCAGCACAACACTTCTTTTCTCAGCGTCCTCGTCTTTCTCTCGTCATTCTTCTCGTCCTCTCTTTTTATATTTTCTTTGCATTTTCTTGTATGAGATGCCATCACTACACTGTGTTCTTCTGCGTCTTGTCTCTCCTCAACTTTATGAATTTCAAAGCAAACTATACCATTGGCAAGCACGACAAGGAAAATGAAAGTTCGCAGCTTTAAATTCAATCAAACCTGGAAAGCAAGCTTTTCAAAAGCCCGTTTTTGGTCCTGCCTGGATATATAAATATATTCAAGCTTTCATCTTGCCCATCTGCTCAGTCCTTTTACTTTTTCCTCCTTTTTAATTGCATTGTACTTATTAGTCGTCTAAAACGCGGATGTTCGTTTCACTGAAACTTTCATTTGGTTCTGTTGCCCTCACTATTTACGTAAAACCGTTTCCTTTGACCACTGAAGGGAATCAAACAGAATGTCTACGTCGCAACTTGTGCATCATCATGGTGTAATGTGGGCGTTTTGCAGGGATAGGGACATATAGAATGGAGAATCAAGAATGCTGCATTCGAGCTTTTTAAAACCACCTGGGAACTGTTCCTTGTTTGTGCCCATTTGTTACATTAATATCCTCATAAAACCGGAATTAGAAAGAATGTACTCAAAACCCTTCTTGTTGACCCATATTTCCAGATTGTAAAATTGTTTCCACTTGACAAGACAAGCCACAAGCGTTTCACGTTTTCCTTATCCCCATGTAATCATTTTAAGTGCCAGAGATTATTAGGAAGGAGAATGAAATCTTTTCATTTTGTACTAGACGCGACGGTTTACTTTATAAAACTTCATACAATTCTCGAGTATTGTACATCTGCATCTCATGGTTTCCGTTTTCCGTTTCAGTGTATCCGGAAACGCAAAATTTCCGGAAAATGGGTTTCACCACGACGATCGCATTAATCATAGTATTTAAAGGCTATTCAACATTTAAAGACCTTTGTATATAAAAAACATCAAAAGAATGCTTTCCGCTGAGTGCATCCGAATTAAAATGTACTCGGCTCATTTCCTTATATTTACTATGAGAAACGGAACATGGTTGGAAAGCAGTGGGAAACAAAGAGCACTACGTCAGTATATTCCATTTTATTCTCTGGATTCGACGGAGTTTTCAGAAAAGATGCCTTAAATATTTTAGAGGAAAGCAAATACCAAGAACCAAGGTGGAAGTGACGTTTGAGAAGGTGGCTTCTGGCTTGATGACAATGCAATGACATATTCAACTGCTACACACACAATTGTCAATAGAGTACGTGGAATGGTTTTTTAGGACCGCCCGCTACGTACAACAATTCTCCAGTCAATATTGACTTCCGAACCAGAATACACAGTGTGTAATCTGGGACGCCCTGTGATTCAGGAAGTAATGGTCGATGACATCAGGCAGTTTAATAAAGCAACAGATCGATGTCCATGTTGCTTGCTTTATGCTTTGTTGTTGCTGGGTCCGTCGATTGCTTTGTTGCACCCGATTCATTTGGAATAGTATTGGACAGAGATTCCGTTCTCAATTGTGTGGTTATTTAAATTGAAAAATATGGTTACTAAAAAGCAAGATTCGCACAGGAGGAGGAGAATACGAAAATCCCCACTCCTTCAGTAGCCAAATACGGATTCGCATAATGCTTTTATATTGCTTTTGCTACGTGCATGAGATCCGTGTTCCGGATATTAGAACACACACCATGGTTCTCCGGGATAACAAAAAATCCTGCGTGTCTGTCACTCACAAGGGCGATCATTCATTATGCCTTAGTAAATATTGTAATCGTACTGCACAAACGAGCTCATTTAACACTTTATTCAACTCGGTTCAATTTATTAAAACATATTTACTTTTTCCAGGATAGCCTGCCGTTTAATGAATTAAAGGAACTAGAATTTTAGTGGAATTGTTGGAATGGTTCAGTTAGTTAGAAATTGCCTGCCGATGGTCACAGATATTTATGGTTTTATGACATTTTAACTTGTTTTAAAATTCTAACTTTCTAACAAAGCGTGTCTGCGTGTCACCCAGAATCAGATCGCAATCCAAAAATACATGACTACCGATTAGCCGATTACCATGCAACACTGGACAACCTCGTGTTAATGGCACTATTGGCGTTTTTAATTGCGTTTTCAGCCTCTTGACGTGCTTCTTCGCTTTCAGTTAGTTTATCTGCTTTCGTACATTTTTTGCCATCCGTTGATGAGCATCCTTCAGAAGCTGTAAATCGATTGAGTAACAATGATTTCATTACAAAAATTGCATTGCAAAAATTAATGCAAAATGCGTTTTTAGAATTTATTAAGTTGCTACCGTTTTTAACTCCTTCTGAGTAAACTCTAGTGATTTCACGTCTCATCTTTGTTTTCATGTGAAACATTTGAACATCATAACTATGCTTTTTAGCCTGTAAGGTTAAATTTTCTTCGCCTTCCATGTCACTGTCGTTTAGAGCACCAGTACGGTTAGGATACCCCGGGAAAGTCTTAGTGGTCACATATGTCAAGTAGGTAATGGACAACACCGCTGCAAATACTATAAAAAACCTTCAGTCAATGAAACTATAACATATCCCAGAGGTTCAAAAATGCGTGAATCCGTAACTTCATTCGTATGATAAAATATGCTACTTATTATGGTGATTGTTAAAAAATATGGTTTCCTCACTCATGAAAAACCCGATTCCTAAAATCGTACAGTTCTGTCGTTTATGGCGATGCTCATCGGTGCACATTTTGCTACAATCGGCAAAACTGATTCTTTTCCAACTTTATTGATTCGGTGAACACGAACAAGACTAACAATTTCTTCTGAAAACAAATATGTTACTACTGTTACAATGTCACCGCGTCACTTCCAAAGAAATGACTAGGCTCCTTAATACGAATCACGGGCGGGTCATTTTACAATTGGTTAATACAATACCCATAAGTAATTAAGAGTGTGACGAACTCTTTTGAAAGAGCACTTCCGCATTTGTCAAATGTAAACAATAAGTTTAAGAGAGTAATTAAACATATTCGCATGAAATGAAGCCGAGCGTATTATAGGAACATGGAATAAAGGCTATCTGCGGTACAGTTTCACCCACAGACCATCCGCAGGTCGTAAAATGATGTCTACGATTTGGTCAATTTCTTCAAGACGATGAGCAGCTTCAATTCGAAAGTTTCGAATAAAGTATGAAAGAATCACCTTTTCTTCCATCAGTGCAAACTTTTGACCTGTGAGCAGTCAAATGATCGTGAGCAAGAATAGCTATCGATTTAGAAGTTTAATTAAAATGAATTCATCATTTTAGTAAACATGTTTACCAATGCAATTTCTTGGGCCAGCTGAAAATGGAACATAAGCGTATGGATGTCGTCCCCCGGAGTTTTCTGGGGCAAAACGACACGGATTGAATGTTTCAGGGTCAGGGAAGTACTTTGGATCGCGATGTAACTGATGAGCTGAGAGTAATACAATGGTTCCGGGAGGAATTGTCAAGATGTCATCTGTAGAAATGCAGAATTACAATAGTTCATCTTTATGAAATCCCATTTCGAAACTGTTGTAGATTCACAATGTACCCAATGGACAGTCTTCTTTGAGATGCCGTCCAATAACCGGAACACTTGGAAACAAACGAAGACTCTCTTTGATGCACAGATGAAGATATGTCATTTGCGATATTGACGACATCGTTACTTCCGCATTGACATCTGCATTGAACATTTTTTGCTGTTCTTCATAGCATAATTGTTGATGCTCAGGATGTACTGCTAACATGTACAACGTCCAATTCAAGTTGGCGGCTGTAGTATCATGTCCCTTTGAAAAAGTAGAACAGATTAGGCACTTCTGCACACGTGCACAGTAAAATTCTTCAATAATGAATATTAAATCCATATTTTTCGACTTTCCGGAAACTTCTTTCAACTTCTCGAACTTAATAATAAGTGATAAAGTTGAGTGAACAGTAAATGAGATCAAATCACCTCGAACATGAACGTGTCAACTTCCTCACGAATGTCACTATCAGTGAGAATCGTTTGCCCATTTTCATCTTTTGCATTATCCAATAGCAAATCCAAAAATGCTTGATAACGCTTTTCTTAAAGAATAATAAAATGAAACTCTGTACCTGAGTAAAACTGAAGTTGGAAGTTTGTCCTACATAAGTAAAATAAGTATATAAAGTTCGAATCTTGAATCCATTCTTACTTTCATGAAGACTAATATTAGTTTGTAACTTTCCATCTTCTGGCATCTTGGATCTCGAGTTTATTACATTTTCCTCCTTTTCCAGTTTCCGTTCACGAATAACGCTATCCGTGAAATTGTGAAGGACCTTTAGATGTTTTTCCCCTCTCCTTCCGTCAGAAGAAAGAGCCCAGATTAACGGATGATGAAGCCACGGTCTCAATACTCGACGAATTACTAGCTCATTCATCCTGAAAATTTGGTAGACTCATCTTAAGTTCCCAATTTTTGATAACTTGTTAATCAATTTACTAGTCCTTTCTATACTTACTCGTACACTGACTGAATGTATGGCAAATTCTTCTGAGTTTGAGCATTGACTTTTTTACCCATTGCAGTTTCTAGTTTTTCACAAAATGGCATTTTATCAGGATATTTAAAGGACATTTTATTATATAATTTAAGCACACTTTATTAAGCATGAAAGAAACGCTAATGTCCAATTATACCGCATATAATGTCCAGCGCACAACGTGCAATGTACGGGTATATGTTAAAAAAGTCATTATTGGTTTCTTCAATGTTCAAAGTATCGACAAGTATTCGACTTTGCTCGTTAAAAATTGGTATGAAGCTTTCCAGAATTTTAAAGTGAAAAGTGGGAGTGAGTAATTTTCTCCGAGAATGCCATTTGGAGCCACCTGAAGTCAAAAGTCCTGTGCCCAACCAGTTGTGTAAGGTATCGTAATCCTTGCTTTTGTCAATATGTATTCCCGACGATAATAGTTTCTATAAAAAAATGAATTTTTAGTGTCAATTGTAGACCAGTTGGACCCAATCTTCCATTTTAAATTCATTTTCAAACGACGATACAATTTACCTCAAAATATTCAGCATCACTGATGACTACATAAGGTTGAGGACCAAGATAGGCTGCGAACACTCTACCGTACTGTCTTACCCAGGATATATGAAGTTTCAGATATTCTAGCAAAGTGACGTGACACAGTTGTAATTTATTTTATTTAAGACCAAAATGCATTAATTTCGAATAAATAATTATTATACTTCTGTACCGCGTTTGGGTATCAAAAACGAAAGAGCATTTCCAATTATGGGTTTGGACGGCGGTCCAGGGAATTTTGACAATAGTTTTCGTGACCTCGAATCCAAGCGAAACCATGTAAAGTAAATAGAAACGAAAATAATACTAATGTAACAAAGTAGCAGAGCGGATTCCATTTTTAATTAAAAATATAACCAGCAACTTTAACTTCAAACCAGCTGACACTTGTCAGTTGTCAAATATTACAAGGAATATGGACAGATTATAAAATATAATGAGACAGGCATATTATGTGTATGCAAGATACAGGCATATTCTGTGTATGCAATCCATACATTTTGTCACTGTCAAGTTTTCATATTCTATAGCATATAATGTGACAATTAATCACATTCAACCTTCAATGATCAAAGGTCTTATGCGATAACGCCATCATCAATTTTTTGTGACACAATGCAACAATGTCATTTTCAGGGAAGATGCAACGATAAAAGCAAACCAAGGCATAGGTAAGGGAAAGCCTCAAATTCTTTTTAAATAAAACTGCATACATGATACATAGCACAGACATGACACTGATTATCGAATAAGGAACAAAACAAAACTGGGCATGGGCAGCCTACGCAATTTTATACGGAATCGACGGAATGTTAATTTCGGATTTAGGTCTCGGTTGTCGAGAATCGAGGTCGAGTCGAGAGTCTCTTTACCTTCATTATTATTTATTTAATGTATAATATTAATAATGATGAATATTCAATGAAATGGAATAGCGGCATCCATCTACCTATACCTATTACATAAATATTTTAATAGTAACAATTTTGCAGAATTTTTAGAAAGTAAGCAAAAACGTTGAAATCGGATTGGAAAGAACAAGATTAATAAAATAAATCTTGAGTGACCTTTAAATGTACTCTGGGCACGTGGAGCAAAAGGATCGTATTTTTAGAAAATCGCATTAAAACTTGTCTTATTGTGAATTCTTAAAAAGTTGCATTTTCAAAACTTCTAATAAAAGTTCCAAGAAACATAATAAATACGTTTTCACTTTCATTCGTAATAAGCAAACGTTCAATTCATAATTCATGCAATTATAGTAGAATGATTTACATTGCTATCATTCCATGCTTTTGTTAACTTCAAACTTCAACATTTCCAACTCCAAAATTTTTCAAACTGTTCAGAGTCTGACGAAAAACTATTTGCTTGATTAATATGAAAAACGAGAGACTTTAACAAGCACGGTGCGGGGTAAGGGTAAGGGTAAAAAGGATTCTCGTGGAAAATTAGGAAAATCATGTCATGAAAATCAAGGAGACTTGAAATTGAATGTCATATACGTGTTTCACGCTTTCATGCAATGCAACTAGTCAGTTTAAACATGATTATTAAAAATTTTCCGAATTTGGAAAGTGTTGTAAAACTGTTTCAATTTTAAGATATTTAGTTAGAGTAGGAGCATGAAGTCAAAGACGCGACGGCGACGTGTTTGTTCATAGATTAGATTGCAATTGCATTATAAAACGTGCATGTTAAAGCACATAGAGTTAGTTTTTCTAAAATCGCATAAAGACTAAAGACGTGAATGCAAAACAAGACGTTAACTATACGAAAAATTAACTTACTTGTGTTGCATACAGGAACAAACGGAAGTGCATTTTTTCAGTGAAGCCGGTTGTTGTTGTTGGTTCATGGAATTACTTATAGTAAAAAGGTAAAAAAAAGTACCTACTAGAAGTTAAAAGGTGCAAGCTACAAAAAATGATTGTTCTTTAGCTGTTGTGCTCAAAACATGCAAACCAAGCAAACCTACTCCCTGTCGTAGTACTAGTTATACTTCTAATGCTAAATGCCATAAGCCATAAATGTGAGTGATTATATGACTGACCATTCATTACATTACAATGTAACATTTACTGTCAACGAAACTTGATTTTATGCAATATTCATGCGGTTTTCCTAAAGCATATAGTATGCTACAATCTGTTCATCCCTTCAAGATGAACAGAGCGAACAAACTGTTGATCTTAAGCACAGACACAATACAGCAATGAAACATGATTCCGATTTCTCTTCGTTTTTTTGCTATAGCTGGAAGTGATGCATTTCACATTTTGCTGTATTGTACTATGTACTTTATACTTTATACATAAAGTCCACAAGTATCGTACAGTCTTTTTCATACTGTTTGCTGACGATTGTTCATGTCTTCTGGTTACTTTACCACAAATCTATAAACTTAAATCACGTAGTATTAATTGCAATTAATTTGCTGTAGGTAGGAACAGAAAATAAAAACGAGTTCGTGTTTTGGGCTAGATAAAGGACCCAGGACCATAATAAAATGGTATGAATTATGCATAGCACTTAAGATGAATTTCAGCTAGCGCCCAAACCACTTAAAGTTTAATAGCTATAAATACTATAAAATTGAAGTAATCAAACAGAAACAAATAAATCTAAAAAACAACGTAATAACGAACGAAAATGTTAATATGAGACATACATTATGAGATCCATTAAGACATTATTTTTCGTTATGCATGTGCAACGGACCGTGCAAAATTACGTCAAATCTGCTTTGTTGAGTGCGTTTTGCTCTACAAATCTCCTGAATTAGAATCTTGTTACCCCAAAAAAACAACGTTTACATAGTTCACATGGTCAGATCCTAATGTTAACATTTAACATCCTACGAGCATTGTGTAGTACACGGAAGAATACAAAAAAGGCAAATTGTTGCATAAGGTAAGGAGATAGGAAATCTCAACACTCCTTATTATTGCGTTTGTGCATTAATGGTGCCGGCTTTGTCCATACAATGAATGAATCTAGTATAAAAATATCTTCTGCTCTGTAAAGTAATTAAACAAAGAGGAAAGGCCGGACCCGCCTTCTTCACGGTGGGAATCGGGAAGTTAATGTAATGAAATAAAGTTGGTTGGTAATACTTGAAATTATGGATCTGGTCCGTCTATGATGTTTCTAAACTTTATGATGGAAAAAGCAGCATTTCAATTATTCAGCTTCAACCTTACATTACACCATAATGCATTGTGGCAATATTAAAAGTTAAAACCAACATTACTGTGTTTTTGCATAATATAGTATAACATGCATTAACTGTCATTCTTTGGCATAATTGTTCTCTCCGAGATGTATTTATAAATAATGAGGTAGCCAACAGGCACACGAGCGGCAATATAAAATGTATGGATTGAATAAATTATAATTAATTGAGCTTGGTTGAAGCGTGAAAGATCTTAGCTTGTGAATCCGGTTTGATTTATATGGTACAATACAGTAGGGCAGCGCAGATAGGACAATTCCGCATTGACATACTACAACTGTGTATACGCGGCCCTCAAGACAATTTGTGACATTAACCTGATGGCGACAGATTAACGAAGAATTAAGCGACATTGTGAAATCCATGTAACAGATCGTGCGGGAATAGTAGTGAATTGGACATTATTATTTAATGTAGTATGAAATGGAAGTGATGGGAGCAAGTTACGACTTATTACGAGTCGGAGCCCATTTCCTGCGTACGTGTTACCTGTTACCCATAAGAGCCTACATTGTGCCTGATGACGCTGACGATCATGAGTAAGAAGAAGGAGAAGGAAATGACGCTGTTGTGCATCAACAAGTCTGGTCCAATATAAATACGTAATAATGTGAGCTTGATGTAAAATGACGTACTCTGTCTATGTTTTGTGGTTCCGCATAGATTTCTCCCAAAAGTCATGAGTTGGTGTGCTCCTGCCCCAGTCTCAATGCACTCACAAGTCGCTTCCGCTCTTGCATGATTCCATCAGTCGCACTCTACAGAGTCGACCAATTAGGCATATTACTTATTAACCATATTAATGCTTTTCTTCATTGCGTCCAAAGATTGGGGTATGGGGACATGGGGTATCCCAAATCGTTTGTTGTAGTAGGGCAACCTCAGATCCGTTCCTGGTCGTCCGAGTTAGAGTAATCCGCTCTGCATCTCTACAGCAATTACATTATATGTCCATTTCCCAAAAAAACACAACTTTTAACTTTTCCCTTCTGCTTTTTTTCAGAGGAAAAGTTTGTCTTCATTCAGTGTCAAAAAACACCAACATTTCTGCATTCCTGGATGTTTTTCACGTGGAAGTATTGTATAAGCGACAAGCGAGGAAGTCCGTTTTTTTGTGTAAAAAAACTAATCTGTCAAGCATTTTTTTCTAATACAAAATATGGGATGATTGTATCAAATTGAAATTTTGTTTCATTTTATTTCATAATCATAATGTCATAAGGTTACGGATGAAATGGATGTTCCTTAATGAACTGCA
>JABASF010002095.1:0-16870 GCA_019776145.1 Harlomillsia oculata
GAGTCCCTCACCAAATTAAGCTTTTCTACAAAATCGGATATTTGGGCTTTCGGAGTGACATTGTGGGAGATGTTTTCCTTGGGTGACATTCCTTATCCTGGTCGGTCTTGGAGCATTGATTTTGTTGACGAATTACGAAGTGGAATGAGACTGACGAAGCCATCATTCACAACGAATGCAATGTTGGCAGTTTGATATTAGTTGATAGTAGATGTAGATTACACATTTTTTGTTATTTTTAGCTTAAATCACCTTTATTTGGACCATTTTCAGATTCTCTTTGTTGGGACAATGCTGACAAACCCAGATCAGCGGCCTTCGTTTACTTCAATTAAGAAAGTTTTCCATGAGTTAACGTTGGTTTTTGGTCGTAAAGACAAATTCTCTCATTTTCCGTGTATTAATTACTTTACATTACGCCTGTGACGTAATGAATTGGGCATTACTATTTTTGCCAGCGTACATATTATAAATAAAAAATCATAAAATAAAACATGCTACAGATATTTTACATTGAGCATAGACGCAAACCGCAAACATGTCGCTCGTTTTGCCAACAAGATAAAGATAAAGCAACAAATGAGAAAAGAAACAACGTGCCACTATCATCTTTTCATTAATATTGATCTGACGAGTCATTTGAGTTGGTCACTCGGATTTCAGTGGTTTGTTTACTTTAGTTAAACGTGCCCCATGCTTGCCGCTTGGAGTGTCTGTAATCTACTTTCGACTGTTTCGACTGCCGACTTCCAGCTGTAATTTATAAATTGTTAAGATTTCATACTTGAAATGAAATTCCTATGGATACATGACATCATAAAATCATGATATCAGCTTTTTCTTTGAAAGATTCCGTGACATGACACTCCCTGGTTTTGCATTTTAACAGTAAGTTGAGAAGAACGTCATCATGCAGATGTACAGAATGTTGTTTAGCCGATCAGGAGCAATGAGTCAGTTGGTGAGACCTTTTGCCCGTGTACTAGGTCAACGAAGCTACGCAGTTGACCTTGGATACAAACCGAGTAGTGTGGACATCGACGAAGGTGCAAGTGTCGAATATGACATCAAGAAGCTTTGGAAAGGTGGGGACAGACGACTTAAAATCGAGGATATGACGCATAAAGTGGCTATTAAGAACTTGGAAGGGAAAGATCGGGGTCTTGTTGCAACTGAAGAAATCAAGCCAGGTCAATGGGTCTTGGTTTCAAAGGCTTGCGAGATTGTTTTTTCGAATGAAGTCATCGGCGGTTTCTCCAGTGAAGCTGGTAGATCCGCATTTGAAGCTCTTCAGTATGAGGCACTTGTTCGAAAAGTCAAGAGACGAATGGAATCCGATCCAGCGATTCGACCTGACATTTACAACTTGTTTGCTGGGAAAGAAATGAAATATTTGGACAAGGAGCAAGTTTCAACCAACCCGGATGAACCAATTGACAAGGAGAGAATCTCATCTGTCTGTTTCATAAATTCTTTCCAGGATCACGATGCCGTGTCATTTCACGAACATAACAATGATGTAGACAAATTCGGGACGACTCCGGTAAGTTATGAATAAATCAAGTTGTTAAAGGTTTTTATTTGATTTTCATCAATTAACCCAGATAATGTAATTATTGTACTGTTTAAAGCCCGTTGATTGTGGACTATGGATTCTTCCATCATACGTCAATCATAGCTGCTCGGAAGCAAACTCATTTTGGTTCCGACTTGGGGACACATTATTTTTCCGCAGTGTAAAGAAGATTGAGAAGGGTGAAGAAATCCTTACGTCCTACGTTGACCCATCCTTGCCTTTCGCCAGTCGTCAAACGACACTTGAAGGAAAGCATCATTTTACATGCCCATGCCCATTGTGTCAAATGGACAAAATGGAAAATGGTGACACTCATCAAAAGCGAAACAATCTCTTGACTGATTTCTCCAATGAGTTCTACATTGCAAAATCCACTGAAAAACTTTTGACAATCCTCAAAGAGCTGATCGACATGAGAAAAGGAGACATGAAATACAACCCATGCATCTTGACCCCGACGGTTGATCTTCTTGGTGTTATCATGCATACTCGACGACGCCAGGAAGTTGACGAAATCTTCGAAATAGCTAAGAAAGTGTATGAAACTTTCCGTGGGACAAGCTTGGTTCAGGCAATTCCTCAGGTGTCCATGGGTTTGTCCGGCTGTTATGGAATTATTGGAGACAGGAGGAACAAGGATAAATGGTTGAACCAAATTCGAAAAGACTTGATTTATGTATTTGGAACTCCATTCTTATATGATGAAGCGTTTGGTTCCGAGAGCAATGCTCCTGTTGAAGGTGACTTTAAAGGAGAAACACCTTCGTCTTCGCTCAACTATAACTTTACCCCATTGTAACATTGTATATCTTTATGACTGATCTAATACTTCTGTTCGTGTTTTATGTAATGCAATAAAGTCCATTTTTGCTCTGAACTGTTCGATAAAACTATAACTTTCAAACGCTAAACTGTAATGATGTCATATTATTCAATAATTGAATAATTTATTATTATTCGTTTTCTTTATTACAATTGACTGATGAAAAGAAAACTAAACATACCGGAGTTGCTGAATTAATTAAAATTTAAGCCTTATTACTGTAAACATTGATCTGATAATGCAGCTGCAATAAATCAAGAATACGGTAGACAAAAATCTTAATCTCATATCTCATTCAGTCCAACTTACGAAGATAATCAAATTAATGTTATCTTATCAATCAGTTGTTTGTGCATTCTGTTGGCACAAGATGTCAAGAGTATCACGCACCGGTTACAAGTTACAACATTTTTAGTTGAACTGAATAAGTACAGGAAACCTATTTTCTACAACGCTGCTACACGAAACACGATAATATTCGCAAAATCACAATATCGCATCTTTGTTTTTATAATCATATTAATCAATGACAAAAATAAAAACAAACACTAAACACATAGCACAGCACACATGCAGCACACACATTACAACAGGAAATATATATCATAAATAATACTAATAGAAAATATACGCAAAATATGATAACTTTAAGGTTAGTTAAATATTAGCTGTACTGTACTGCAATATTGCTTCTATAATGTAGAGTGTTGTTGCAAAACAATCGTTATTGCTTATACAATTTAAATAACAGACGAAGTAATAAAAAGATAGTTCTCTTGCTTATAAGTATTATATAAATTACAGTAAAAAGATCTCTAGATTTCCTTGAGCCTGAGACAATTTGTGACCATGTTTAAATCTATACTTTCAGTATTTGGCATTCATAGGGAATAATTTCCAACAATTAATTCAAGAAGCCGTATTTGGCTACTATATTGTGTAAAACGTTTGTCAAATACTGCCAAATGTAAAGTTTAATTTTCGTCATAATCTGTCTTACTGTAAGTACATTTAGCACTTGGAAGGTTTAACGTCTTTGAATAAACGCAAGTTAAATGAGCTTCCTATGAGATCCAAAGTGTCGATAAAAACTATCTGTAAGTAGTAGTATAATTCTTTAATTTTATGCACAAAATGCACAAATTCAATTCCAGTTTTCAATTATCCGTGCTTCTACCATGTTCTTCCAATTGACTACTTCACAGAAATTGGACGAGTCTTCATCTTCTGCTTCTACCTTGGACGCCATCAGTTGAAATGCTTCTGTTGAATAAAACATCCACAATTAGTATTCTTGAGCTGAGTATGCGTTCATGCGTTCTACTCTAGCAACTCTGTCACTCTCACTACTGTCTACTGTGGGATGGGAGTTCATTCCATTTGCGGTTCTCTATTTCCTTACTTAGCGATAAATTCACTAAAAATAAAATAACTCACGTAAATATTTTAACTTAAAATCGTCGTCTGGTAATACTTCGACAACCTTGGCCCAGCGACAATCCGACAACACTTGGCAATCGTCACAACTCGCAATCTTTGTCTGCAACATAAAGTTTTGAGTACAATTATTATTTACGCTATGTATAACGATTTAAATGATTTTATAGACTATTGACCTATTGACACTTACATGAAAGCATATAACAGATCCAACGACAATATCTGCTGGAGACTGAGTTAACCTTTGTTTTTCATAAAAACTAAGGTAATTAAACTTCCTGTGCCCAATCATTTTTATATCGTCTGCTGATTCGCTTTCTTCATCATCTCCAACACTTGGTGCTTCCACGCTTCTTTCATCTGTCAAATCTCCATTAAGATCTTGGGCAGCATGTGCATTGTTAACCGAATTCGCCTTACGTGACCGCTTAACCCTCTTATGTCTTTTTAACACAACTCCATTACGTTTTGTACCGCTGATTGAAGACGCAAATCCTTCAGATTCTTCCTGTTCAGGTTCAATCCCACGTGCCCCGTTTTTGTACTTTTCAACTCTGTGATTCTCGAATAATCTTTGTTTTTTTCTGAAATAGCTTGTAGATGGTCTCGGTGAACTTTTCGGTAGATCCAGATTTTCCAGATCACCTGCTGTCGGATCCGGCGAGATTTCTACTGAAACAATAGATTCTTCTTGCGGACTCTGTCCGTTGCTAGTACCATTAACAGACATAGTTGAACTACTGCCATTCGGATATTCCAATGCTCCTGATTCCACAGAATGCGAATTAGCTACTACAAGGTTCAAAACAGTTTCCGATTCAATTTGACTATTTTGATCAATTATTCGCTCCTGTCGACTCTGAGTTAAAACATACTCTCCCACGCTGCAAGAATTTTCTGCATCTGAATTTTCAATAGTAGCTGTAAGTACGGGATGAAGACAATTACTACTTCCATCAAGCATACTGCTATTCTTTGTACTAGTAGAGCTGATGTCCCCATTATGAGGAGCATTAGCAGGACTGTTGTCATCATCTTTCAGCCTCTCATCCTCGTTGTCTAATCTGAAACGAAAGCCACTCATACTAGTAGAGCGACTATTAACTTCAGCGGGACCTCGAGTTGGAGTTCGATTGTTCGGCGTTCGTTGTCCTTGTGCACGGTTAAGGATAGGTCCGCCATCGAATATTGATGATGAGTTGAGGTTTCCTGTTCTGCCGCCAAAAATGTTGGCCCCCACGCCAGTTGCAGCTGACCAAATACTATTGCTTGAATGAGCTTGATGAAATACCTCATTGCTGAATGGTGTTCTTGTACTTGGAGACGGAGATCGGAAAGATGAGCCAAACGAATGCGAATTCGGAGCAGGGAGATTTTGTGGAGCAAACGAATTTAATGGTACGTTTGTCATGCACGATGTTGATCCAAACACAAAAGTATGAGACGAAGATGACTGAAAGAATCCACTGGCTACGGGAGATTGCACTTGTACTGTGGCACACTCTGTAATTGGAGTTCTCTCCTCATTCATAATGAAACCCCCTCCTTGTTGATTAGAGTTACCATGATTGGAGTTGTGATTGTGGTCATTAACGGCAGACATGGTTAAATTCTCAGCTTCGTCAGTAGATAAATCCATGGACGGCAAGCGAAATAAGCTCTTAGATGGACGACTTAACGATTCATCGTCTCCTTTTCTGTTTCTTATTGCATGGTGTTGTGAGCTATTTGAAATATTCAGAGACTGAGACGTCAATCCATCTCCATTATTACTGGGTTTGAGATTTTCGTTGATATCTGGATCTGAGTCATTATCATTCTGATCCGCCCTCGCAGACCATACATCCATGCTCTCGGATTCCTGCGCTGAAACTTGGCCTAAGACTACATTTCCTCGATGTCGTGACCACGAATGGTCATGAGCAGTTGAAGAGTGTCCGGCAATAGGCGATACTCGTAAGCTATTATTCATATCTCCTGCGGACGATTTTTGAATTTTATGACTGGAACTTTGGGAACGAGTTCGAAAACAATGTCGTTTCATGGCACACGAAGCTCTGCCTCCTGTGCCACTTCCACAAGAATCGTCTTCGGAAAATATATTTTGCTGAACTCCAGAGGATTTACTCGTAGTTGTAGTCTGGAGATGCACAATCTTTTGAGTAGGACGTGGGGGCCTACTCGGAAGAGGATCAATTTGTCTTGGTGGAGATCGTACAGGAGAAGAATTATCTTGTGGCGGGGGTGCTAGTATCTCAGGCGGAAGACGCGACTGAGGTACCAACTGGCCAAATGAAGATGGCCAAATTGTTGGAGAATGCACTGTCTTTACAACGCTATCAAACAACAAATCAGCATATAAATATAATCTCGTCTCATTTCTCAATCAATATTATGACATGAAATGAAACACAAAATTAATACCTTATAGGAAGATCATTTACACATGATAAAATTCCAACAACCTCTTCATCCGGAATTCTAAATTCTCCAGTGCACAAATGGAACATCGAGCTAGACACGTTAATGATGTTCGCAATATGCTCTTTCACATCACCCACTGTGACGGCTGTCTTAGGCACAGCAACAAATAGTTTACCACCCAAACCGGGTGATCTTATCGGCACTTCAGGACTAATATCTAATTTGATTCCTATGAGCCGTTGTTGACACAGTATTTGATTATGTGCTTGGTGGTGTGGAGTATCAAGTTGGCCTGCGTGACCCGGTGATGATGCCGCGATTTGTACATTCTGTAGAGTTAAAAAAGATTATGTAAAACAAGAATGTAATCCAACCCCTTAAACGTCGGCAATCAATTAATTTAGAGATAATTACAAATGACAATTGATCACGATCATCAGATCATAAATTGTCACTGAACAGAAATACCTTACCTCAAAAGGAACTGGAGCTTGGTGCCAATTCATGGGCTGTCTAGGCCAGCTATTTCGAGCTGCCCAGTTTGGATGGTAATACGACTGTCGATTGTACATTTCGACAGTTCAACTATTTTATCCAACTGACTTCATTTTCATCCCCTTCTCCTAAAATATGTTGAGAAAAAATCTGCGTTAACTATAACGTCAATACCAAAAAAGCCAAACAGGTGAATAAATACGAATATTAGGTGAGAATTGAGAAACGCCATAAATATAAGTGTTCATATCTTTTAAAAAACACCCTAATAAAAGTGATATAACACTTATCAATGTCTATGTCTAGGAAACAACAAACAACTATCTTTACTCTTTCTATCTCCATCTTATCTATGTAAATACTTTATCAATTCCAAGCCGAATTGCTCATAATCTACATTTTTTCAACGTCTAACATTCAAATTGTGTTTTCATGATCGTATTGACATTTTTATAAAAAAAGGCTAACGAAACTAAAGATGTTATGCCACAAAACGAGTAAATATTGATCACATTCGCTTTCCCTCCGTCGGGAGAAAAGTAAACAGAATGTAGCAAGCATTCAACACGCGCAAACCACATTTCCAAAACCAAAACAAAAGTTATTTCAATTTTCAAAACTGTTACCTTTACTTTCCAAAATGAGCTCGCCAGAAGTTGTACGGAATGCTTTCAATTTTACAAAATTGTTCACACTTTATTGCACTTTTTTATATTAAAAAAACAGAAAAATATTAATACGTTGTTCTTGTTGGGACTTGAGAGATGAGCAAGTTTGTACTGTCCTGTAGTAAGTGTAATAGATACGGGATCATTGGACGATTCAAGTCGCAACTGACGGAATAGGAATGAGATTATGAGGTTTTACTATTGGGTGCATTTCAATCTCACATGGCGCCCACCCGGTCCAATTTCAACTCTTTCACATGAGCGATAAGACTGTGTTGTGCTGTGTGTAGGAATCAATATTGTGAACGTCGTCGTAATTCAACGTGATTGTCATAAGATTTTTTGAAACTTGTTTTGAACAGAATATCTTTATTAAGCAGTTCAGAACAGTAATCAGCTGTGTGATCTGCTGTTCCGGGTTTTTGTGTTCAAAGAGCGGAGATTAACAATTCTTAGAAATGGTAAGTGCGAAATCTGGTTAAGAGTTTCATTACCAATGAACTGTAAATCTGTAAAGTAATCTATTGAATTGACACCATTGTTTTGTTTCACTAGGGTGAAAGAAAAGGAACAAATAAATACTACCCGCCAGACTATGACCCGAAAAAAGGTGGACTTAATTCCTTCATGGGAACTCACGCTTTGCGTGAAAGAGCCCGCAAGTTACATCTTGGGATTCTCATCATTCGGTTTGAAATGCCATACAACATTTGGTGTGAAGGTTGTAACAATCACATTGGCATGGGTGTTAGGTAAAGTAAAAGTGGAGAAAGTTGTCAATATAACAAAACCAATTTGTCATTATCATCAAGATATTTGAATCCTTGATCCTAATACTTTTGTAATTTTAATGTGTAGGTACAATGCAGAAAAGAAGAAGATTGGAATGTACTACACAACCCCAGTGTACCAATTTCGCATGAAATGTCATCTTTGTGATAATCATTTTGAGATCAAGACTGATCCGGGGGTAAGTGAAATCTGAACAGAATGAACATTGAATGAGGATGCTGATTTTTGGAACGGTTATCGGACGATAATGAATGTGTTGTTTGTGTTTCAGAACTTAGATTATGTAATAATTAGTGGAGCACGAAGGCAAGAGAATCGATGGGACCCTACGGAGAATGGTCAAGTTGTCCCAGACGATAAAAGAGTAATAAGACAGCTTGAAAATGATGCTATGTTCAAGTAAGTTGAAATTAGCCTCGAAATAAGGATGAGCTGAGATCCTACAAATTATATAATCTTTGCTTTGTTTTTCGTGTAGACTTGCTCACGGAGTTGAAGACCAAACCAAATTAAAATCTGTGACACCGGCTCTTGGAAAGCTTGAAGAATTACAAGAACGATGGAAGGATGATTACCTATCGAATAAGGCATTAAGAGATACTTTTCGAGTACGTATAAAAGTTTGCTTTAGTTTTACGTTTTATTTTACTGAATTGTCGAAGACGTGCCAAGGATTATAAAGGTTGAGAATGATTGTTTTTATTTAACAGACTAGAAAAAGAGAGCTAAAAGTTCAGGAAGATAAAGATAATGACCTTCTGAAGAGGTCTTCATTAGATATACCACTGGTGGAAGAGTCTGAAGAAGACGCAAAAATTGCATCTTTAATTCGTTTACAACCTGCTCAAAGTACGCTGAAAGTTAATTTTCTTTGTAATTTGCATGGTATCTTTTATATGGAATGAATCTTGCAAGCTGACGACTACTACAAGGGAGTGTAGAGTTTTTAGTGCATGGTAATGGAACCAATTATTATTTTAATATATTCCACAGCTATATTCTCACGCTTCAGTGAATCTTGCAAGCTGACGACTACTACAAGGGAGTGTAGAGTTTTTAGTGCATGGTAATGGAACCAATTATTATTTTAATATATTCCACAGCTATGGAGGAGAGGCAACTGGAGACACGGAGAGCCATAGACAAGAAGTCAATTTTTCCTGTAGACGGAACTCTATCAGATCTATACTGTTTGCCTTCCAAGAGCAGTAATGATGACCAATTCGAGATGAGAAATGAGTTACCGCGTGCCAAGACCAGGGAAGGAAAGCGTTCAACGTTAGGTATTGTGCTCTCAGGAGCAGCAGCTTCAAAAGCTTCTAATGGCACAACACCAAATGCTGTAAAAGCTGGTGCAACTCGTTCCGTGAAGCTATCATCGTCGTCATCATGCACTGCAACGAAGGAAACTTCCTTTACAGCTGATGCAGAAGAGCCAAGTTCCTCACCTAATCCTTCTTCCGCATCTTTCCTTTCCTTCTCCCAGGAGAGCAGATGTGGAAAGCAGGAAGGAGAAAGTGTGCATTTGCGAGAGAATGATGAGACGACGAGGAATCGTGAAAGAATTCCGACGCCCACTCGTGGAGTAATTACTTCAGCTTCTACGGTCGGGACTCAAGAAAAGAATCAAAGTGAGTCGAATAAAGCATGGTCTCAGCCCAAAGCAACTCCTCCGGTTCCTTCTGATGTTTCTGGGTTGTCTCTTATTTCGTGTGATTATGATTCCAGTGGTGGATCTTCTCCGATAAACCATCTGAATGAATAATTTTGACATCGAAACATGAATAACAAAACTTTGTGTGTTTACGTTAAATAGATTTTTTAAACATGGAAAATAAAAAATACGACGTCTTTTAAAAAAACTTTTACTCGCTGTGCTTTTGCCTTATTTGCATAAGTAATATCGTCTCAGTACAATTGCTATTCCTACCTCGTCCATGTTGTCCATGTATATGGTTACACAAAACCATGAAACGAAGACTTCTGGTGCAATGCGTAACAATTCATGTTTTCAGTCATATTTTGTAGAATCATTTTCAAATAAGGAAACATTTCCTGAAAAGTACATGGAAAGAAAGTTTACATGAATTGGTTAATATTCCACGCGTCACCTAAAAGATATGATCTATTAGTCCCAAGTTCTGGAGTCATATGCTGAAAATTGCGTGACAAATTCCCACAGTATTTTGACAGAGAAAGATGGCGAATTTTTTGGGTAGTTTTCTTCAAAAAGTTCTTGGGCGCTACTGCACTTGCAGAATGGTAAACGATGTTTGATCCTCAAGCATAACAGTGAAAGTCTTCGTTGGATGGAAGACAAAGTATACATGAGACATGAGGGAGTAGTAATGCCAGTGAAAATGTTGAAGGCGTAAAGGAAATTAATAGGTAGTGTGCTATAGGACAGGGCAGGACTGTGAGAGAGTTTTCCATGGAATTCGATGAGATGAGTTTGCCAAGTGCGGACAAAGGAGGGATTTGAATGGGTTCCTTAATTAGACTCCAGACACCATGATCGTCCAACAAAATGGATGCTCATATTTTATGCTTCAAGTGTCATTTGTTGTGCCAAAATTGCTTTTGGATCAATTGTGACTGCTTTTTTGCGTCGTCCATCTGCAAGAAGCGTCGGCGTGAATGAAGCTTCAACCCATACGATTTCCACTGACAACTTAATTTTCGATGCGCAACACCCGCAAAGCCAAAAAGTCAAGAAAGGTTGATCATCTGAAGAACCTGACTTCACACTTTGGAGTGAAGCTTTCGAGGATTCCATTCTTTGCACAGTCAAAATGAATGTGTTCAACATGTCAATATTTCATTTGCTTGTTGCAGACTCTGCAAATAATGACGCAAATCTCCACATATACGACTCAAACTGGGGATGTTTTACACTACCAGTTCTAATGACCCTTGTAAATGCTTCTGTATCCCTACAGGATGGAACTATCATGTTACATTACGTCCAGTTGAGAGGCTTGGCGTCTGAACCAAGAGTGTTCTTGACAGAAAAGGACGAAAGACAATGACCTGATGGGTTTCTACACAAAGAAAAGAGTCAGTCCAGCGGATGAGTCACTTCTCTTGGGAAAATGAAGACGGGGCGCTTGCAAAAGCGATGATGAGACCTTAGGACTATGAAAACAATAGGCAGAGGCATCTAATCCAACCATCGGCTATGACTGCAAGATTCACTGAAGCGTGAGAATAATGGATCCTTAATTAGAACTCAGTCACCATTCCACTTTGGACATCCAATGCTGAACATCACATCTCAACGGAAATGGGGAGAAAGTAAACGAAAAGGAAAGAAAGCATTCCAGCGAAAACATCGGATGAAAAGAAGAGAATTTAAGATATAATAATAATAACAATAAGCAACATTATTCACTTGCCATCATTATCATGTTTTGGATTAATCTTCTCACTCTCAGTAGGGTAAATCGTAAAATCGTAATCCATTTATTGATTCATTTCAATGATTTCAATATTTCAAGTCATTTACAAAAAAAGATGTGCGAGAATTTTATTCTATTAAAAACTAAAACTTTTAAGTTCTTTTAAACAATTGAACTATAAACAGAATTTTACAACGGCAGTTGAATCCAGTAATTCAATGTTCCGATCCGATATTCAATAATCCTCGTTCATGACATCACTCATCAGTTAAACGAATAAAACGTGATAGTCCTGCTATCATTAGAGTAAGTTATATTGACAGAATGACTGGATACAAGGATGCGGTTAAAAATTAAAGTGTTCATGGTTCGTTGCACAATTTGTGGTTTCAGTGTTCCTTGCACAACATCATCTCAATTTCATCGGCCACTGGAGACACGAGAGAGAAAAAAGAGGTTTAAAAACTAGTAGTTCAGTTCGAATGACGTATTTCTGTTTGCTCACCATCATCCAAGCACATGGTTCACTCGCAAACAACGCAATGAGTTTGGCAAACAACAGTGATACTCTGGAGAAAAGTTAAAATGGCTATGCTGTCTGCTTCTCTGACAATGCATTGCATTGAACAATCCCACACGCAGTCAAGACATAAGACTCTGAAATGTCAGACCTCAGACGACTTTTCTCTTTCAAAAAGAAATCAAATTAAAAGAAGAATCTCAGACTTTTCTTTTGTTTTCAAGTAGACATTTATTGAAACTTGGACATCCATGTAATATACGAGACAACTAATGCTCATTCCATTAAGTCATGTCACGATGATGCAAGAGAGCATTGCAAAAACTCCAATGATGTCAACAATTATATAATACTCTAGTTATACATAATACGTAACATGTTTTTTTGTATAGAACTAACCAACTAACTTATTAGGTTTAGAACATGCAAGTAAAATGTTTTTTGAAGTACTTTTCCACGTTTTCATTCCATTCCATTCCATCGAATTTCAGCTCACTTTTCAGGTACCCTGGCTGGCTTTTTATACTTCACTTTCCCTTTTGTTAAATGACATCAAGAAACAGCACACACATAACCTTAAGTTCTAAACATTTATAAAATGAAATATTTTTTGGATTCATGTTCATAAATCCTTTGTAGCACGTAATCATGTCATACAATATGTTTTGATTACCTGAATATTGAGGAAAGTGACATTTTAAAATACAAAAATTAACTCTAATATACATTTTATACACCTTGTAACCTCCAGTGTCTTACATAACGATAGTTTACATATAGAATAAAAATGCACGGTGACCCGATGAGAACCTTACAGATAGTTTCACGAAAAAATATCCTAGCATTCTTCAAAGTGTTTCAAATTTTTTGGATACCTGTAAACCATAAGTTTTCTGCTTGTCCACAGTCGTCCAAAGGAAAGTAAAACAATGTATAAATGACTGCATTACAATTCTGAAATGGTGGATAAAAATAAAAATCTTAAAAATTAACAAACAATGCAACAGTAGCTCACATCCTGATTCCCCTGCATTGTATATTGTATAGCAAACATTCAATTTTTTATCGTTCTTAATAAGCATTTTACACCTGTAAATACGTTAATCACATTTTTTAGAAAACAGTGTTGAGAGATTTGTGTTTATATTTTTGGAATTAAATAAGAAATTCATTGAGTATTCAAGAGAGAAATGTTTGGCATTATAGACGTTTTCCGAGAACTTTGACATTCGAAATGTCTTTGAGGGAGTTTCTTCATTTTCTCCGCTATTTCTCAATGTTTTTACCAGAATACTGTATTTTAATCTCTACGTTGCTCAAGATTAGAAGATTAGTAAATCGTAAATGTTGTATTTCACTCTTCAAAATGTTGGTGTGCTATATTGTATTGAACAGAGAAGAGCAAACTTTGGCAAAATGGGTTCCTAAAGCGCGGTAATGTGTCGTGTTTTGTGTATCATCGTAAAATGCCATGCAATTTTAACCCTCTCTCATCCTCCAAGCTCAATGTTTTATAGCAACTGTGGCTTTCCCGAAGTATACTTTCTCAATCCGCGTTAATCTTTCCTTTCTAACGTTCTACCTTCCATTTAGTAATCTCGACCTGTTATCTTTTCCGTATCTCGTTCCAACCCTGCTGTGCATTAACACTGAAGCTTTATAAATATCATTAGGATTACCCTTGCACCCGTAATCCTCTATACCTTCTATACGCCGTTTTGTGCATCATACTTCATACAAGTACAAAATGGCTATTTAAAAATACACAAATGAAACGTTATCTGTTCGACTCGCTCATTAAAAGTGACATTTTTGTTCCACAACATGAGCTTGAAATAAAAAAACATCTTAATACCAATCTTTTTTTTTGAAATTCACAGAAGCTGAAATTTTGATCATAATCCATAACACCTTACTGCAAAGTGCAAATTATGACACGTCTGACACACGCTAAGATGTTTACCTGGCATGCAATAAACAGACATTGTGTACAGTTCAAATTCTGTTTTTTTACTCTTTGGTATCATTGGCCACTTTCATTTTAGATTTACTCTCCACACTTCCTGTCGATTGGAGTCGAACGGATTTACCCGGAACGGGTTTGGCATCGTCTGAACTTTTCCCTCTGGTACTGCTTTTACTGGATTCAGTGGAATCACTTGACACAAGTGGTGGTCTGCCCTTTGATGTGACTGGAATGGCGGGAACGTTGCCCAGTTGAGAAGAATCTCCCGAAGGAGCGGAATTACATGTGGGAATTGCTTTGGCACTGCTCGAACTGGTCGTGATCGTCAATTTGTTCCTGCTCGAGGAGGTTGGCGTGTCCGCCTTCCCTTGTTTTGAGCTATTAGAAGATTGGACTGCATTCGCGTTCTGAGGTTTGGAACCACTTGTCCCCACACAGATGTAGACCGGACGGTACAATACCACAGAATCTCCATTCTCAACGCTTCCATCGTACACTTGACCCAATTGGAATTCTGGACCGATGTACATTCCTCCTTCCGCATGATCACTTGCCACTTCTGTAAAAAAATTAAACCTTTCACTTTAGTAGCCATTCGTTTACATCTTGAAATAACCCTGAAAGACAGGGAATTATAAATTTCCTGCCCAAAAAACATCATTTAATGCTTACGCATCCGTTCATATATATTCGCCATTTTGGCAATGAAATGTTAAAGGGACATGCTTTACATCATCCATCGGATGACGTAAGTCGTAAAACACACCATGTTCATTAAAGCTGTAGACGAATGAAGCTATTTCCTTTTGTAATTTCTTACAATTTCATCTACAAACTTCATCTCAAGAAGCGTACTTTTGTCATCCTTAATGTCCTCAAGTTTTCACAATTTTTTCCTTTGCTTGATTACTATTTCAAAGTTTCACGCAGCTTCTTTGATTGCTGAATAAATGAACTCTGTAAAGAGCTTACAGAACAACAAATAAGCATCCTTAAGATCCTTAGGCTCTCCCTCCTACGCATTCTCCATTATCAAAAAAGCTGTACATTTCTCCTATAAATGAATGTGTAATATTACTTTTAGAATTCTACTGTATATGTAGAGGTATACGACTCAAGGGGCCCAGTCGGTTTTTTTTGTAATAGGCAAGGGAGTCTTTTTGAGGAAAAGAGAAATGAGGAGAATAAGAGTAAGAATAGTGTATATAGCGGAATATAACAGGAAATAGACTCGAAATCTCGTCATGAGTACTTTGAGAAAGTGGAAAAAGACCTCATAAAATATTGCATCCCATAAACTTGCATCCAACTTTATTCTCGCCAACTCATTTTTCCGTTCTTTCTTTAGTCGTCTTGTGCTCTTGTTTTTGGAATGTGTGGAATGAAGCGTCGTCGGGTAAGCCTCATTGCCTCGTGTACTGTAAATAGTTACAACAACTATACCATACAAAATCCTACACTTTCCCTTTCCTATCTTTATTCTTTATGCACATTTCACTGCTGTTCCAAAATAATGGAACTGTACTAAAGTCTCAAAATGTTTTCTCTGTAAGACTATAAGGCTGTTCCACTTGCTCTGACTCGATTTAAGTTCTTCGAGAATTTCACTTCTGGTTGCATCATGTTTTTTTTTGTTGGACATCGCATACCTCAACGTCATACAAAATGCAAGCTAAGCTTCCCAAGTTAAGTATGCCTTGTACCAAAAATTCAAAGATATTCATCACACGACACGGTGAGACCAGTGAGACTATTTGTGTTCTTGGTTATTTTGCTCGCTGGGAGTGATTTCTGATTTTTAATTGTCATCAAGTTTAGCATGTAATACCCAATTCAGGTAAAAAAAAGGATATGCGACATAGACATAATGTAAAGTAATATTAATACACTGAATAACTGTACACATGAATAAAGCCACTTAAACCTGAAATTATGTTTGTAAATGAATTTGTGAAATATAGTAGTGCGTCATTGTAATCTACTCTCTCATTATCATTACGTAAAATTTAGGAACAAGGAGTCGAAGTTCACTTGTCAGATATCACATCGGACATCACAGAGAGAGAAAGGGAGAGAGAAAATGTCCTTACGACCAAAACGAACGGAAACTTGCTGATGCTAATTGAATGGGGTGTGTAACTCTTTGGATAGAGTTTTTGAAGAGCTACTTACCCAACTACTTTTACTCATCAACGCGCAACATCGCACTTGAATCTTTCACTTTACTTTCACCTTGCATTTGTTACGTGCCTCAGCAAAACTTTGTTCCTCGGAAGAACAAAGTTGGCACTTGTTCTTTTAAGATCTTGAACTCGTCCATTTCGTTTTCATATGAAAAGTCTTACGTGGAGAGTGAGAAAAGAGGCTTTAATGGCAATTTTCAAAATGAAGGCATTACTTTACTTAGTACGTAACAGGGAAGTTCTGTAATGAGTAGTAGTAATGATTTGATTATTGTCATAGCTAATAAATTGTATTATAATATTTTTATAATGGCATGATAAACATCATAATCTCAGGACGGTGGATTCCAATTTGAAGGGCGTTGAATTCAACTCCTCAAAGTAAATGGGATTAGATTTGGCATCGTGAGAAGCTTGAGCATTCGGTATTCGATTCAACGATCTTAAAAGTTGTCGAACACGGTTATAACTTTAAAATTGGATTAAAAATGGATGAACCCTGGAATGATGCATTGGCAATCCGGCAAAAACAAGTCATGAGATGTCCCTTAGTAAGTTAAATAATATTAATTAATAATAATAACT